>JABXJD010000006.1:2040000-2312500 GCA_013375575.1 Percina caprodes
CCTGAACCCAATCAAGATGGTTTGGGGTGAGCTGGACCGCAGAGTGAAGGCAAAAGGGGCAACAAGTGCTAAGCATCTCTGGGAACTCCTTCAAGACTGTTGGGAAACCATTTCACGTGACTACCACTTGAAGCTCATCAAGAATGCCAAGAGTGTGCAAAGCAGTAATCAGAGCAAAGGGTGGCTACTTTAAAGAAACTAGAATATAAGACATGTTTTCAGTTATTTCACACTTTTATGTTAAGTACATAATTCCATGTGTTCATTCATAGTTTTGATGCCTTCAGTGATAATCTACAATTTAAGTAGTCATGAAAATAAAGGAAACGCATTGAATGAGAAGGTGGTTCCAAACTTTTGGCCTGAAAACTAAAACCAACATTTTATACACAGAAAACTGTTTGTTGATTTGAGGCTTTCTTTAAACGCATACATAAAATCTCACTTTACTAAAACACAGGTCACCCTTTTCCACTCACCATGGGTGAACGGCCGTAAGCAGCCACAGCAGCCGCGGCAGCAACACTCATCTGAGGGGACATATTGTGTAGTCCAGCAGCATAGGCCGCCGCTCCAGCTGCACCTGCCAGCTCCCCGTTCATCCCTGCTGCGTGGGGCAACATACCAAATGCACCTGGGTATGGGCCTGGTACAGCCAGGGGGGTCCGCAAACCTGCAGCTAAGGAGGAGAGGGAAGGAAAGAGTATGGCACATGAAAAGCTGGTAACTTAGAAAGCCTTCACGTTCAAAATCCCATAAATATTTAAGAGCACAAGCCTTGACCCCTACAGACTGATAATTACCACACAATCATCTGACATTTTCTAGTATCCCTCGATACTCTCTCAGTGATACTGAGTTAAGTCAAGCCTAAGCAAACAGGGATTTCTAACTGAAACTGTGTTTGCTGGCAAAGTATGCATGAGTTTTTAATAATTTATTGTCCTCTGGCAAAGATTAGCTTAACCTATCATACAATTAATTTACAAATGTCTCTACTGGACATACTGGCTGGATGTGGTATCTCCATGGACGGGGGTTTTGATAGACTGGGCCGGATCCCAGGAGTGGAGCTTGGACCAGGGGTGGAGTCACCTCTAGGTGTGGGTGTGCTTGACTTTAGTCCAGGTGTGCCTGCTTTGTCTCGCTGCGAGCGAGACAGCGAGAGAGAGAGCGAGAGAGAGCGCGAGAGAGAGAGCGAGAGCGAGAGAGAGACTTTAAAGAGATGAAACTACTGGACCTACTATCAATTGATCTGTATACCTGCTCTATCCAACCATATGCTGAATCAATTGTGTCTTGTCCATCCCTACCATTGTCATCTCTTTGGACTTGAGGGAAGAAGAGCTGGCTGATGATGCAGTAGAAGCTGGACTACAAGGGTCTTTCTTGAGAAGACGGGCTTTATCCAGGCCATTTTCTCTAGGGGAGGGGAGAGGCGTGCCACGAGGGGAGGCTGGATCCTGGTGGCGGGACAAAGATTCAGTTAACTAACGGAGAACAAAAGCACTGCACAAAAGTAATGTTGGTATTTTCCTAAATAGAAGATTGCAGTCCCATGGAAAACTGTGAATATATTGTGGTTAATTTAAAAAGGAACCATTTCCCAAACACTACTGTGACACCTGTTAATTTATAAAGCCATCAAACAGGAAACAACAACAACCATCACAACTATTAACAAACATACAAAACATACTGACCTCATTTGAGACATCGACCACTAAATTATCATCACTTTTCTCCCCGTCGCTGTCCTGCAAAGCAAGACAATTAGTTGGCAAACCATTAAATAATCTGCACTTCCATCTGGTCAACAGAAAATTGGCACATATGTCCTTTCCTTTGGTTTGCTGAAAAACAGGCTGTTAGAAGGAACATGCATGGAATATTCAAATATTCAATATTCAAATGGCAATTAATACCAAATTGACAAATTATTATGAACAGACAAATTATAAATGATTTTTCTTCACATAAGCGAACAAACACACAGTCCGCAGAACCATTTCTTACATAGTGGCTAGAGTCCTTGTCATCCACCTTGCGTTTCTTGGTGTCATTTGAAAACTCAGGTCCGTTGCGTCGCTTATCTGAGTTCCTAAGACTTTCTGGCAGCAATGAGTTACTCTGCAGATGAAAGCAGAAAGGAGTAAAAGAAGAACAGAGGGAAGAGATATTAAAGAAAAAGATAGGTAGTGTAGGAAGAAAATATGTGAGACAACTTTGCCATTCATAGTTCAGCTTGTGCTTTGTTATGTGTGCATTCTGCTTGAGATCATAAAACAAATACATCTACCACTAATTACAACAGCTTTTCAGCTATGTGTAGGCAAGGTTAGAAAAACAGACTCTTACTTGCAAATAGGTTAAAAGTTCACAGAAGCATGAATTAAGCAGCACAGACACTTTAACAGCAACCTCTTTTCTCACTTGACCAAAGCCAGTCACAGCCACACACAAACGCACACCTCTGAAGTTGATGATTACATTAAGAGGCTCTTAAAATCTATCAGTGCTCCCTCTCCTGGCTCTGACAAACTGCACTGTGTGTGTGTGTGTGTGTGTGTGTGTGTGTGTGTGTGTGTGTGTGTGTGTGTGTGTGTGTGTGTGTGTGTGTGTGTGTGTGTGTGTGTCCCAAAGCTACACAGAGAGCTGCCCCCCTCTGGCCTCCTGACCAACAGATCCTATTGTTAATGGATTAAAGCTTCATGTTGAGTCCATTATAGTCTCAGCCTGTCAATGAAATGTGCATCAACATACACAAACACACATGCGCGTGCACAAATCAAGCTAGCGAGCGCTTGAGCTTTGAGGGGAGAAAGGGTAAATGAAGGAGGAATAGCTAAGAGAGGAGGAGGGTGAGAAAAAAAAGGGGAAAGGGAGGGGATGAGATTAGAGGACAGAGAGGATGGAGGGAGAGTGTGGAGGATAAGACAGGGTGACAAGAGACGGGGGGTGAAAATCTGTATTCTGCCAAAGGCCCCTTCCTTCATGCCCTCCCCTTTTCCTCTCTCCCTCCCACCTTCTCCCCCCTTTATTGAAAGGTTTTAGTGAGCTGAGCACAGGAGCACTGACCCGCAAAACATAAGCAATTTCCCGCCTCCGTCTCTCCCCTGCTCGCTTTTAGCATGCACGCACGCGCACACACGCACACACACACACACACACACACACGCACACACACTCAGAGTGTCATATGACTGCTGCCCCCCTCTCTCCCCTCCTTTTCCCAAGCCCTCCCCTCTCAGTGGTGGTGATATTAAACACAATGAGAGTCTTTAAGCGCGGGATCAGGGGCAGTGGGAGGGGGGAGGAGGGGGTAATCTGCTCACTGAGGTGTTAAATAGGCACAACAATGCAGGCTAGGCTAGAGGAGTGAGTGTCCATGCTAAAAAGCTCATATGGAGGAGAAAACAGTCCAGAGTAGATCTAGGGCAGAACTGAACACGCAACACACACACACACACACACACACACACACACACAACACACACACATGGATGGAAGCTATTTAGGTGTGAAACAGTGGTAAAAAAAATAACAGCAAGGGTCTTTTATGCATAATGACATGGTGAGATGAACTTTATTGTTCCCTGAGGGGAAATTGGGTCACTGCAGCAACAATAAAAGTAATACCATTAACATGAAAAATGAGCCTGTCTCAACAACAGGTGCAGTATACCTGATATATAAGTGGAAGCTGCAGGTCTTAGTTTTAATGTGAATAAATGTGCTGTGACTTTTTGGACACTGTATATTCAATAAAATACCATTATGTGAAATAATTCAATGGTTGGCTCAACATTTCACACCAGGGACAAAAAGTTAGTTTTTCTTTTTTGGGTCTTTACCGTTTTCCTTCAGTGTAAATCATTAAATTTCAGTACAAATCCAAACAATTGGAGAATTGCTGCTAAATGAAAACTAAATGTACTTTACGCTGAGCAGACAGTTCACATTTGTTTTTCCTTCCGTTTGAGTTGAGCTTACTGATCCCATAGCAGTCTATCTCACTGTTTAGCTAAAGTCAAACTGAATGCAAACTACATCTAAGAACAAAGCCAAATTTCCAAAAAACAAACTACCCCTTTAAGACAGACAAAAAAATAAACTTAGTGGTTTTTCACAACAGTATTGCTGTAGAAAGAGGAACTACTTACTGTGCTGGGCTCTCGCTCTATTGCCATTGGAAACGCACGCGTACATGTGGTTGAGGCCAAAGGGTTGGGTGTTAAGCAGAGCAGAAAACGAAAAAAATAAGAAAGAAAGCAGAATGAGTTACAAATGAGAAATGTCTACATTTGATAACATTTATAAATAAGAACCTAAAGTTCACATAGAAAAACTGACAAAAGCAGGCCAAACAATTTAGGCCACCATTTAGAAAAAGGAGAAACTAATATTGATGATGAATATAATGGAAATACGTTTCAGAAACCCATTTTAAAACTGAAATTTGAATGATATTGATGTTGGCTTTAAAGTGAATTGTATCTGAAAATGTTGTTATTCACAAACTTCAGGGCCAGCCACCACACTATTTCAAGTGGTGTTTCTGTTGTGTCGAGTGTGTTTTTTCACCTCTCAGGTGCTCAGGTCCTGAAGGGTGTGAGTCTGGTCCAGACATGTGGGCCTTTTTATCTCCACTTTCTTTTCCCAACATGTGGGGAGGAATAGCACCAAGTGCTCCTGATAGAGCCAGGAGACCAGCTGAACCACCTAGCTGAGAGGGGGGGAGGCCGGCAGGGTGAGGGGTGTGGGGCACAGGGGCACCACCATGGTTATGGGATAGGTGCTGCTGCTTAGAGATGGGGAGAAAATACAAGAAAGAAAGAGGTGGTTAGTTTCTTGGGGTGCTGTAGGCCTAAAGCTGGCAATATAGCCCAGACAAAATATACAAAACAGAGCAGTGCATTCTTGATTTAGGACTAAAAAGATGAGATACTGAACTAACTTGACGGAGTCAAATGTAGGGGCGTGCGATTCATAATTTATATTTTTTAAATCATGATTACAATTTTGGTTCCTAACAATTACAAAAACAGAGTAATAGAGGAAAACAATTATTTTGCACATTACGCAGTGTTTTCCCACCAAATCGCTCCTTCAGTATTTTAAACATGGCGTGAAGTCGTAGTTATACGACTCCGCAGAGCCGTCTGCTCCACTGAACTTCAAGAACAGTCATCTGCTCTCTCTCTCCCCTTTGAGTGTGAGCAACTGGAACAGTGACAGGACGTCATCACTCGCGATTCAAAGTCATGACAAGCAAATAAACAGCCCGATTACAGGATTTTCTCCTCCGGCAGAGTGACAAACAACGACGAAAGCCTCAACAGCTAATTTACCATGAAATATGACAGCTACAGTCCCTTGGTAAAAAGCGTCATGGGTATTGAATTTGATGTATTTACTGTTTATCAGACCCCAGGTGAGACAGGAAGCTAACGTTCGCGCATCCTGAGGTCCCTCTGCCTTAGACTCCCCATTGCAGGAGACGTATTCCCCCGACAAACTTTATTCATTTACTGTTTATAACGTTTTCCAAGTTAGTGGGAAAGCACACAGCTCAAAACCAACATGAAAAAAACGTAGTAATGTTCCTTCAGCATTTTGTTTTGTTGCTAAACGGTGTGTAAACTGAGCGGTGATGTTAAATCACTCGTTTCACGTAACGTTATTGTTCATATTGTGGCGCAATTTTTAGTAATGGCAACAGTAGTGAAAATTGAATGAAAAGTGAAAATATGATGTGTGATGCACTTTTCCGCACAGACTCACAGTAGGGAAACAGATTTTATTCTGATCCAAAAGGACACCATATCCTAGAAGGTAACTGTAAGATGTGTGATGCTTTTTAGAAACGTCACCCCAAAAGGCTATTGAGCAATCATGTTTAATAATCGTGATTGAGTAGCCCTAGTAAAAAAATGCTGCCTTAGACACCAAAAACTCAAGTCTCGGTGAATGAAACTGAGCCATCAATAGGTAAAAATCAATAGCACTCTATGACCTAATCAATAGAGATTTCTGGCCCTATTGGAGTCTTCAACAGATGGGACAGTTTCTTCAGTGTCTCGGTTTACACCACCTCAACAAGCTGCTGCAGTCTACAAGGCGGTGAACACCACCTCTCCCACTACACAAGGCCTCACACAAACACACCCTCCTCCCTCTGGGGTCAAACACTGAACAATACTGACAGCTGGGATCACAGCCCAGAGCCCGCGGATGTGGTGGGAGAAGCAGGGGGGAGGGAGACAGGGAGGAAAAGGAGGAATGACGGAGAAGTAGAGGGGCAGGGGGGAGAACTGAGAGCCCCAGCTGCTGCCTGCACTGTCAGGTCTTGTGAGGGAGTAAAGCGGCTGAGGAGAGAAGTAGAGAAGAGGGTCAGAGAGAGAGTTTGGCTGGCAGCCCTGCTCTCTCTTTCACACCAAATCAGGCGCTCGTCTGAGCGTGAAATGCCTTTGTGTTCCAAAACATCATTATTGCCTCCTCAGACAGTAGCCGCGGGAATCCAAGCTCACTGATTCGCCACGGGGATGGGAGAAGGAAGGAGGGAGAGGAGAGGAGGAAGGAGGGAGAGGAGAGGAGAAGGGGGGGCACAGGAGGCGACTCGGCAGGGGTGGAAGGAGTGCTGAAGGTCAAACCGACTTTTATCTCACCTAATTGACTAACCCACTCCACCTCTCCTGAGCCCCTGCCTCCTCTTTTCCTTTCTATCCATCCTTCGCTCTCTGCGTCCTGCACCGATGAATGAAAGCAAGACAACAAAACAGTCCTTTAGCCTCAACCCCCATGCCTGGCACGCACGCACGCACGCACTTTCCAGAGTTGGCTTGCCTGGCAAACAATCAAACAGAAACACACCCACACTTCACACTTGATCACGCTAACATGTATACACAGAGTTTAGATAAACAAGGCAGGCTCACACACACTCCAGCTCAACCATCCAACAACTTGCCTGTTGTTTCCTGGGGAAAACAGAAATGCACGCTCTGGTACACCCAAATGAACACCCAAACACACACACATGGGTACACAAACAGGACCCCCGATGGGAGTAAATGGAGAGGAAGTATTGGTGGAGGCAAGGGGAGCCCGGTTTGTCATGGGATGTTAGTGTGAGCTGGTGTGTGAGCATGTATGTGTATGTGTGTAGAAGTAGGGGCAACATGCTTCATTACGCTCATTTAACTCACAAACAGGGTGAATGACAGGCTGGCGTGGGAGACGGGGGGAGTGGGTGAAGAGGGGAGTATAAGGGCACCGCCGTGACCCCCTTTTTCTTTTTCAAACACAGAAATACTGCAATTAAGACTCAAACACCAACTGCCAAATACACCCACCTCTCCCCATCTCTCTCTCTCTCTCACACACACACACACACACACACACACACACACACACACACACACACACACTTCAAACCCACAGACCACTCTTTGCTAAGCTAAGCCCCCCATCCCTTTTCCCACATTTCTCTTCAATTCAACCCCCTGGCCTCACCTCCCGCCAGTCAAGCCCCTATGGTTACTATAAAGCAGAGTATTCTCAACTGCCTCCCATCCCACCTAAACAGTCACCACTAACAGCTCCACTCTTTTTTCACCTAAGCATCACAGCAAAACTTCAAGCATAAAGTTTTTCTTCTTTTCACACTCACCGTGCCAATCTCTTTACAGCTCAGGTGTGAATGGCTGGTCATGCCCCAATCACTCATCACATCTTTTCAATAAACACCTCTCATCACATTTCCCCGCTGATTCATATCCTATATACTCCACCGTGAAAAAGATCAGTTCTATCAATCAGTTTTATTTCCAGACCCATGGTCCATGAAAAACGAAACTATGTGCATCCTGGGTTTTAGTTTTATTTCATTGTCTTATCAACTCTTTCATATGTCCTATATATACTGTATGCCTGCAATGTTGAGCTTGGTTAAGTGATTAAATAATTGAAATAATCTCTTTGCCTACAATGTAAACTTATATGTGCAGGTGTAGAAATTGTAATACCAGTACAACAGTCAAGCTGTGGTAGCAATAAAAGAAGGTTTCACGTGAAAACCGGCAAAGAATGTTTGCTTCAAGAAGTACTTTTACTTACTTGGATGTAGTGTTTGAGTTAAGTCTCTGTTTCTGCAATGAATTCATTACTATGGAAACAAATTGGAAAATAACAAGTGGTTCTTCCTAAAAGATTTTTCACTTGTGGAAGGAAAGAGGTTAAAATTAAACTATTGACAGGTCAAAGTAGGAAAGGTTTTCCATTTCTGCCTTTAATGTGTGGAGAAGGAGATGAATTTCTTATGGAAAGAATTAGATTTTTATAAAAAGAAGTAAACACAGAAATGTGGAGACAGTTGATTTAGGTAAAGCGTAAAAGTAAAAGAAATACACACTGTAGGTGGAAGGCCTGGCAGTCCACGTACTCCGATGACAGCATTTAGCTCTGCCATAGTCACCTGCTTGGCTCGCTCTACAGCTTGGACCACCTGCTGTTGATGCTGCAAAACACACAGACAAACACGATGTTGCTAAAGACCAAGAGTAAAAGGTTGATTTATCATAAAAGCTAGCAAAGACAACCAGACATCAAAAGATGTTTTTATGTATATTTTTTTAAAACCAAAATGAAAATCATTCAACCAATCAGAGTATAAATGGTTTAAAAAAATTAAAATAAAAGTCCGTAGTAGGCTTGGGAAATCCCTTCTGTTTTTGGTTTCGTCCAAGGCTAGTCACTTTTTTACAGCGGCTTATTATCCGCTTCACATTTAAACTGACTTTAAACTTAGTACACTCAAGCGCTCACAGGGCTCTCCTTCTTTCAGCGACTTTCTCGCTAGCCAAGAGTTTACACACTATTAACATCTGTTAGCTACTTTACTGTAGCTTAGCCATTAGCAATGGTTTCTCCCTCTCCTGCTATCTGTTGATCAGCGTGTCAAATGTTTAGGTATTCCTCTGCCTAACTTTAAAGATAATTTAACATGCAATACATGTAGTTCATTATTGGAAGCACAGCTCCATACCAGGGAAAACCAATTGTTAACGTTGGCTGGGAGGCTGGATGACTATCCAAAGTAAATATATCAGCCCATCAGGTGTCAAAAATAGTCAAACTGGTTTGTAATTGGATTTAAAATGTAATCGTCACTGGTGCTGATTAACTGAGCTCAGCTGGCGGACTTGCTGTTCCACCAGAAACGTCTGTAAATGAACAGTAGGGCGCAGAAAGATTTATATTTAGTTCTGATAGTAGGTTAAATAGCTCAAAGTCACACATACTTACCTCCTGCGAGAGGAAGGGAATGACTTGTGCACAGATGGTGTTTAGTCTCTTGGCAATCTCGGTCTGATTGAAGAAGATATACAGAGACAGAAAGCAACTTAATTGTTAATAACATAATTACATTCATTTAGAAAAGACAGCTGTTCAGTTACACCAATAAAGTAATACAAGCACACACACAAACACACTGGAGACTGCCGCCTCCACAGTAAGTCAACACACGCGGACGCCCCTACCAGTCTGTGATACACACACACACACACACACACACACACACACACACACACACACACACACACACACACACACACACACACACACACACACACACACACACACACACACACACACACACACACACACACACACACACACACACACACACACACACACACACACACACACACAAATCATCAGCATGAGCTCAAGTTTCTCTCTTGTCTGTTGTATTTCTTTCGCTCTAGCCTCTGTGCTCTTGTCCCTCTTCCCATCAGCACTTCAACATAATCTCATCAGCAACTAACTTCATTTGCTTTCCCCCAGTATCCATGCCAACACATCCGCCTGCCCCCCAAACCCCCGGAGGTGGCAACAATTGGCTGAAACCAGATACCCCCACAGTGGCATCAAATCAGATAAGGTGACTCATATTACATATCATCCAATCAAATTGATACCAAAGAGGCCAGGGTGAACGTGAATTAGAGGAGCCATGAAACGTAGTAATGGCTCATCGGACACACACATCCCACATAAATAGATACATAGGCACACACACTGGATGTAAAAGCTTCAAGGGCTATGTGTTGTTATGTGAAAACCTACAAAGAGTTTAAAGAGAGTATGATTGACTTTGGATGACTTTGTTATTAAAAATTCAACAAGACTAAGAGTCAACAGCCATGCTAGCAGCTATGTGATTTGCTTTTAGTTTAACATGTTAGCATACTAACATTTGCTAATGAGTACTACACATGAATTATAGCCGAGTGTAATGGGAATATTCTGGATTATAAAAGTAAAATGTTGACCTGATGAGGTTCTGTGAAAAAGCAGGGGATCAAAATTTACCTTTTGTTTAAATTCATCTTGAGGGGACATAATTGTCTAAACAAATTTCATGGCAAGCCACCCAATAGTTGATGAGATATTTCATTCTAGACAAAGCGAGGGACCAACGGCCATTGCCATCCCTAAGCCATGCCGCAAGCACAATATATTATATAATGGATTTCAAAGCTGAAATTCTGGGGAGGCCCATTTCATACTTGCTCTCATTGGGTCTCTCTGTCTCACACTGACCCTGCCACAGTTCAGCCAATTATGTACTTAGATAAGCTAAATAAAGTACTAGCCTATTCAGAATGAAGTCTTGAACTAAACCATTTAACTGCTTCACCTACAATAGAACTAGGGAGTATAATACAATTGGCACTGCCTAAAAGAATGTAAATAAGGTGGTTATGTAAATATGCTAAGTAAAAGTAAAGATAGGAGAAACAAATAGAGGTAAGTAAATATGCTTCACCCTGTGAACACTAAACACTATAAAGCATTGAGCCTTTAAATTGCTTGTAGTTCTGTTTGTCTTTCATATCTGTAAATATATATACGTAAAAAGCTATCTATGGGCAATTGCACATCTGTTTTACGGTGCTCCAACACAACATGCTGTACAGTAGGTTAGTCTGATCTTTGCATCAGCATCATAGCACATCTATGTGATGTGTCTTGCCATTGTTCTCAGTACTGTCTAGGTGGTGTGTGTGTGCACTTAATATACCTGTTACTACAGCCTTTCTACAATGAATTAGAAAGCGACCGAAACAACATACTTCCAGCCCAGTAGAAACCTGCCCCCTGGCCAGCTCATGAGTTGCTGACTTCCGCACACTGTAACTCAATCTCATAATGTACAACTTATTCCATGCATAGAAAGCCTTAACTAAAGAGCTATTTCAGGCAGAGTATACCTACACATCCATTCTCAGAATCGTGGGTTGTAAGCCTATAATTAGCCTTGTATAATGGCTGACGGATTAGCCTTGTATAATGGCTCGCTGACTATGTCGTCTGAGAATAGTTTGACCAACTACTATCAGGTCAGCTCAGCTAATCTAACTAAGCTAACTGACAAAACTAACAAGGATCAAACAAACGAGGCAACAAACACCCGAAGCTTCACTCCCAGAATGAGCCACTTTACAATTTGAGACTTAAGGACATTTGGTGCATTATTCACACTATAATATTCATATAATTAAGAGCAGGTAAACAAAAGTTGAGGATACAGTGAGAAGATGTACACACACCATATGTCGACAGAGAACCAACTTCCCATTACACATAATTGGACGGGCACACACACACACACACACACACACACACACACACACACACGTTGCTCTGACAACTGCGGCCCCAAGCTAATGGCCTCCCCTGGAGCTTTAGTGTGTGTGTGTTTATGTGTGTGGACAATAGAAGGAGATGCATCTCCCTCACAAAGAAAGAACAGTAGTCTTTCATGGACATAAAACAAAAAAAGGAGCCAGAAAAAAAAAAACAAAGATGGGGGTGTAGCAAAGAGATCCCATAATTTTGAATGGAGAGTGAGGAAGGCAGAAAGAAAAGGAGAGAACTTGGGTTATAAAAATGGGAGAATAACACAAGAGAAGAAGGGGGGGAGGGGAACTAATGGGAGGGAGTGTGAGAAAGTCAGAAAAGCATCCCCAATCCTCGGTGAAGCAGCCAGGCCAATCCACCTCCAATTTCCTCTGGTCTGTCTGGTCGATAGCTGTGGTAATTACTGGTAAACGCTCTAAGCCCTGCACCACTCCTGTGGGGAAATGTGTATTTGTGTGCATGAGAAAGCGAGTGAGAATTTTCCCTCCTCATCTATGTGTTTACATACAAACGTACTTAACCATGAGAGATGTTTGCCTTTTAATGTGTCTGTGTAAGTACTTATGTATACACGTTTTACTCTGTGTATTTTACAGTGTATGGGTTCAAATGCTCCTTGTCATCACATGTTTGCATACATAACGTACATGTCCTTGCCTTACATTACAACAGGTAAGTGTCCTTTCTGTATTTCTTGTTTGCTCCCTCCTACTAAAAGGGGGAGCGCCGCTGTCTCTCCTCTGCCGGCCTCACTGTGATCGATTCCTCTGCCCTCCCCAGCCCTGCCCCTCTAATGTAATAAAACAGGCCGCTCCCCTAGACAGCACCAATCAATCTACAGAGCCATTCATCCTGCCTCTGGGCTCAGCCGGCCGGCCCTAACTGGGGAAATGAGACAGAGCCCCATCGATCACAAATAAACACACAACCCCACACACACACACACAAATGAATGAACACACTAATGCATTTGTGCACACAGAAGGACACGTCAACAGGCACACACCCCAAATACATCAAAACCCTGCCATGAGAGACAGAGGGAAAGGAGGGAAAGATAGCCAAACACGAAGACACATTGGGTAGACAGAGGCAAACAGATGAGCATCCATACCTGTTTGTGCATTTCGATGTTAAGGCCATAAGACATCTCATAGTACTGAGGAAACAGAGAGTCAGATTAGTGAAAGGTATTCTGAACATTTGAAAAAATATATATATGCGTGACCTTACAGGTGTTCCATTGGAACAACCTGACTTGCAGATCTTGTGTGTTGCACCAGGTAATTCTCACCGAGCATTCAAACTGCTTTTGAAAGACCGAGCATCCAAATTAAATGCTTTTTACCTGTGCAAGTGTCACTCACCATAGAGGCAAAATAGAGATACATGTTTGTAAACAATTCAGAATGGCATTCCTGATTTTGTTTCTGTGTCGGACTAAAGGCTTTCAACACACACACTAAGCATTCTCTGACCTCACTTTGTTCCAGGTTAAATAAAATTATATTTTACTTTAGAAAAAAAGAGATAAATACAGAATCTCATCCATTCAACCTACCAAAACATTGGATTTGCTGAAATACTGAAGCTCAGTTTGATCAAAATGAAAAATCTACCTACTCGTATAGATTGCAAAATTGTAGCACAGCCTAATCTGACACTCTAGTCAACTACATTAGTGTGTCTGAGTAAGGAAACAGAAAAGAAAAAGTTGCTGTGCATTTTTTAATAATGCCTCTTCCCCTTGTTCAGATAACAACACAGTAAGTATTTACTTAAGAATTTCCACTTATCAGCCTTTGGAAAGATGAAAGTTCACCTCCAGAACACATGGAGTTGGTTGGGACACAGTATCCTCCTCAAGGACACTTCAGCAGGCCAAAAGCCTCACTATGTCATGTGTGATGCTGTGTGGGGGCAAATGAATTGAGTGTCACACGGATCTCACCATGACATAGTGTCTCTGCATCTCCGTCTTTTCACTGGCCAGTTTCTCGCACTCCATCTTGAGACTGAAAAATACAACAATACACCATTTACTTCAAGAGAAACTGAAAACTTCAAGTTAAGCCTATTTCACCTCATTCAACAAGTCTGTTGGTGTAAACTAGCACCTCAGTTGTCCACAGATTGAGAAAGTAAATATCCATAAATTATACATATATTTTAAAAAAATGTCAGAAGATTTAGTTTTTCCTCGACCCAAACATGTTTTATTGATGATAAATGAATATCGGCACATAATCAGATGTGTTACTGCATTTCTTTTTTCTAAATCACCTACTCAAACTAAGAATAAACTGTTTTCCTAAAAGATAAATAAGAATGGTAAAGCATACAACTTTGTAGACAGATGATGGTCTCTAAGCGGTGCAGGGCACAGAGCAGAAAGTGAAATGGAGACGATGCTTCTTCCTGTCTAGTTATGATAACCAGGGTCCGTTGGCTGTGGGAGGTTTGGTTTAACCTTGCTCTTTGTATGTGTGAATAAGGATGTGAGAAAACAAAACAGCCTGTTTGTAGGTCAGTGGCGGTCACCTGTTGTGGCCAACCCTCCCCAACAAAACAACTAAGTAAAAGCACACACAAAGCAAGAAAACCTGCACACATACTTGGCAGTATTTTTCTTACACACACAGGGGAAAATAAGGAGTGATTTATGAAACCCTGAGCCCACACGCCACCCTCTGGCTCTCACCCATCACCAAGACTTAGACCTACCGCAGTGTAAGCGCTAACACTGATGACTGGGTCTGCTGCATATGTGTGTGCTTTTGTGTAAATGTGTGTAATCCAGGTTTATGGGTTAGTATGAGGCCAGAGCTGGGGTTTTGTTCATTATGGCAGGGGGGATGACTGCGGTTAGGGTGAGGTTTAGTGTTATAAGGTAGATGACAATGAAAAAATTGGTCATTGTGCCACCCATAAAGACAGCAGACTTCTCTGTGAATGTGTGCGTTTGTATTATTCACCTGTGGTACTGTGCCTGAAGAAACTGGAACTCCTCCTTGATGCGGTCCAGTGACTCTGGGATGGTAAACTTGAAGGGCTGGCCTTGAGCCTGGTGGGGCGTCTGACACACACACACACACACACACACACACACACACACACACACACACACACACACACACACACACACACACACACACACACACACACAGAGTCAGGGGATTAATAACATCATGCCTCATTATGTGGCCTATAATTTGCATCTGATCCTCTCCAGGCTGTACAGACATGTAATGTCAACAACTTTTAATTATTAGCCGTTATTAAACAAACAATATTATCAATCCCACGCTACTTCTTAGGGCAGATGCAGAGCTCAATTAACAAGAACTCGAATGATTAAACATGTGCTTTGCCTGAGGAGGCTGTTAAAAGTAAGACAACAAGAAGCGCTAGTCAGACAAAGAGGTAGCTAATGTTATCTCTGAACAACTGTTAAAGCAGGAAGGGAAGAGTCTTACCGGGTGTCGCCCCTGGGGAAACATTATCTCCGGGAGGATGGAACAGTTTCTTTCTGAAAAACACTCTTCGGTGGATCAAATTAGAGCACAGTGAGGATGTGGGGTGCCCCTGATCACGGAGACGAATCCATCCGCCGTTATAAGTAGGACTGACTGTCGTTAATTTCAACCAACCGCCCCGCCGCTCCGTCCGAATTCACGGACCGTTTAATGTGAATCCCTGCTCCTCGCTGTTTCGGTCGTTGTCTCTCCTCCGCTCCACTGGCAACACGGCTGTTAATCAACCGCAAAAACACGGGAAACGGCTCATTAGCTGAAGGCAGCTAAAGAACGGGGAGGAGGGTGTGAACCAGGTGAGAAATGAAAATGCTGGAGTCTCCTCAATCACTCTAGCGTTGGTTTTGTGTAGGATCCGATGTATTCTGAGTGCAGAGAGACATACAAACAAACCAGGAAAAAGTCAAGCCAGTAGTAGCTAGCTAACCTAGACCATCAAACGACAGCCGCACAGTGGCTCTCAGTCAGAGCATCAGAAACAAATCCACACAAGTTAATTGCAGTGAAGAGTTCCCACTTGACTCGCCGCGGTCGCTCGTCGACGGTTGAAAAGTCAAGAAAAACAGAAACATTTACTTCCCCGCTGAGTTTGAATGCGTCCAAAACAGATTTCAAGAAACAAAGAGGAAATATGTTAGTTTTAATAACAACAACTTCCACCACAGCGGTAACAGTCCAATGTCTAGCTCTGCGTTTACCTCAATGGCAACTTTCTCACGCGGTTTCACGCTCCCAAGCTAACCGAAACTGTAGGTCGGCCCACAAAACGGCCACGGACCAATCAGGGCCGCTGCTCCACGTGGGGATGGTGACGTAGGTCATTCTGCTGACCAATAGCCGCGCATTAAACTGCCCCGAGTCAGTTGACCTGGTTGAGCTACGCGGATTCTGGGCAATCAGGGCGTAGTAAGGAGCTACCATTCCGGAGGCGCGGAGGGCGGGCAGTGCAGTGCGATGTGTGAAGGCAAATCTCACCTGTCAATCAAAGTAACGTGGGCTCAGCAGGCGCGGGGTTGAAGATGTGCGCGTGCACATACACGTGGACACGCACATGCACGCTGATAGACAAACGAATCAGCCCACACACAGAAACAAATACTTTCTTTCTTAGTAGCTGCCATAGACTGTTAATATTATATGGTAGCTTCTGTGAACCTTCCTAACAAGTGCCATTGCAAATCAACTCAAACCTCTCTCTGTCTTCCTCTTCTCCCTCTCTATGTAATAATAATAATAATAATAATAATAATAATAATAATAATAATAATAATAATAATAATAAGGTAGACAATAAATCTTGCTGCTATCTTGTCTTGCCTGTCCTGCCTGTTTGTGCCACTTGTGCTGCCTATGTGGTCGCCAGGCATATTTTTTTGTTTAGAAAGGTTAAACTTATACATTTTATATATGTATTATTGGCGTGCATTGTCCCTGTTAAATAAACCTGAAATAAATAAATAATAATAATGTTGGAATTTTAAACTCCAGTCGATTTATGATTTATGAGGACTATAGTTGACTGCTCATCAAAAATTTCCATGAACCAGAAATTGAGAGGGCAGATATCAAGCGAGAAAAGTCCACCATAAACCAGAATGGCAGTACACAATACATACTGCAGTGGGTACACAGAAGTGTATACAAATATAATACATATACAGTAATAATAATACAGTACATGTCACCCAGCACTGATGTTATTATCTGTGATGTTATTATCTGTGCCAGTGTCTTCCTTCTGCTGAGAATATTAGACATTTTGATGGTACATACACACTAACAAAATTAGTTCAAAAGAGTTGACTTTATATATATATATATATATATATATATATATATATATATATATATATATATATATATATATATATATATATATATATATATACTGTACAATATATAGCCTATTTACAATATTTAAAGTGAATCCTCAGTACATCTTCCTCTGTTGTTGATGCAAGCAATGACTGACACAATCTGTTGTTATATTCACACACACACACACACACACACACACACACACACACACACACAGGCCCAAATACACGCATGCACAACAGGACCTATATACATGCATTATATAAGAAGAGATTCAAAGTTCAGTGCCTTGCTCAAGGCTGATTCAGCAGTGCCCAGGAGGTAAACACTTCATACTTGGTCTGTGCAAGGACTTGAACCAACAACCCAAACCAAGATAAAAGATGTTCCAATAAATCATCTCCTTTACCTACAGCTTTACTGGTCACCACCACAACTTAAGCTAACAAGCATGTGCAAGTCACAGTTACAGCCACAATAACAACAAATAACTAACTTCCACTACCCGTCCGTCCTGGACTTTGTCATGTCTTTTTGTAAAACCAGCAGTATTAAGATCTGACAAACCTGAGTAACCAATTAACTGATGAAATACTATGGGATGTGAAAAGTGACATAATTATTGGTGAGATGGTTGAAACTGGGTCGTAAAACAGGCTCAGGGTTTACTGTGCTCCTCCTCTTATCACATCCAAGCACCGCTGACTTCACATGGAAAACCCCTCAGTTCCACGCTGACCTGTGATTGGCTTAGAGAGTTCAACCCCCCGACCCCTGACCTTTGACCTATGCATCGGCTGATCCAGTCCAATGAGACTCCTGACAGTGACCAGCCGTAACCTTTATCCCAGCTCTCATGAACACAACACACACACACACACACGCAACTAGTACAACTACATACAACAAGTGAAGAGGCTGCATTGGTGGTGTGTGTGTGTGTGCGTGCGTGCGTGCGTGCGTGTGTTTGTGTGTGTAACACTGTCTTGACCTTCCCTCTCTGTTATCCTTCCTCCCTAATCTGAAGCAATCAGATTGTCTTGAAATATAAGGCAATCAGAATGTTTAGCTTTTTGCTACATTGACAGCCTAAACTGGACAAAAAGCTATTTGCAAAAAGCTGCAATATCCTCTGTTGCACCTATTCATCTCTTCCAGCTGATTCCAGTTGCCTCAACTCTCATGTTTCCAAATACAGATGCAGAAGTAAAATATTGTTTTAAAATTATGGTGTAATTGCTCAGGATCCAGTGCAGTCCTAGCACCTCCTGAATGTATCTGAAACTTAAACATGAGCTTGTATTTAGTCAATGAACTTCTCTGTGAGAGTGTGGAAATGGAAATAAAAGCAGAACCTGAAACATTGGCTTCCGATAAAAAAGAGGTAATGATTAATAATTTTGGTTCAATGCTTTCTCAGTTCACTAAACAATACTTTGGCACAGCAAGCAGCGAACAAAGACTCCTCCTCACCCACACAGAAGAGCATCTGCTGGGCAGCATCACATCTAGATATTAGGTGTTCAGTTAGTTGTATTTCACTACACATCATCTGCAGGCACCTGGTAACATCTGTTCCTCACCATCACTCCTCAACTCACGTAAAAACTTCCTATCTAAGCAAAGATCTTCTGATACCACACCACCAGACATCCGTCTGTCACACATGAAGGTGCAGTAAGTTAGCTGTGGATCAACCACACTGCACTTAAAAGTAATCCTTTTAGAAATGGCACTGCCTAAGAATGCAGCACAGTGTAACATTGCAGTTCCTCACCCCAAAGAACAGCACGGTATGTAAATAAAATAGTGAAAGCTATTTAAACTACATTGCAGGTTATGGTTTCCTGTTCAATGACTTGTTTAACCAATTGTTTTTTTTCTGATTACATTAACAGTTTTTTTTTAACCATTTGTAATGCATCCCTGCTAAACATCTGTATGACCATTGAAATGTCATTACACAGAAGTTACAAAATGCTCTCTGCTCATAGAGTTTCACGACTTGAAGCTTATAGAAATAAAACATTGTAAACTGTTTGACAGTCACATCGTCACAGTGTGAGAGATGCAACTTCCAAACATTCTGAGTGATACTTTGTGTTCTGCTTTAGTGATCAGACAGCAACAGTCACCAGGCAAATAGGTAATTGCACATGAGCTCAATGGCCTCCTGATTTCCTTAACAAATAGCCCATCCCCTCATTCACTTTGGAGGTCTTTCCCTCTCCCTGAGTCATTTGTTTAGAGTGAAGAAGCACACAATTACCCTCTGCTTTGGATGAGGTACAAGAACCTGCCATATAAGCCTCATTTGGTTTGCAAATGTCCCATTTCTTTCTGATTTTAGTGGCTAAAACAAATGGCTGAGCTTTGTTTATAAAAAAGGAGGGAGAGAGAGTGGTGGAGAGAGGGAGAGAGAAGTGACATGAGGGAGAAGTGGCTGTTTTAGCTGTGACCTGGTCATCTTGCCTGTAGAGGAGAGAAGAGGCTCTCCCAGATAATGACTGAACAAGCAGCTTTGTGTGGGACGACAAATGGAGTGATCCCACTCTCTTACTATAAGAAGAGCGTTTGTGTGTGTGTGTGTGTGTGTGTGTGTGTGTGTGTGTGTGTGTGTGTGTGTGTGTGTGTGTGTGTGTGAGCTTATATGCAAACATGTGTTTTGTTGGGCTGTGGGCTATTTGAATGTGTGTGTGTGTGTATATGCACATTTGGTTAGTTTGGTTAGTGTCAATGTGTGCATGTCAGGAGAGGGTGTTAAAGAGTGTATTCATAGTCATGAGGTGGTGTGTGTGTCAACAGCAGATGATTTGCGTGAGGGTTCTGGCCAAGCCGTCCCATAGAGCCCTTTTGTTTTGTTTTGACTCTTGTGCTTTTAATGGACAACCAAGGACATAATTTGAATACCATCAACCCGGCCTGTCTGCCATTTTCACTGTATTTTGGTGGAGGGAGTTTGGGGCTGGTTGGTTTCCTCTTTGGTAGGATTTGAGTCGCTTTGTGCCAAATTCAGTCTTATTGTCCCCCATTTGGACCGAGGTTCTGTGTAAGAGAAGGAGAAAAGGAGCAAAGGATATCATATACAGTATATTTAAGTTGCTTTATTTGGGCACATGTAGTCTGAATCTGTTAATTATTCATAAAGGAGTACACTTCACATTTCAGTATTAATAAGCAGGATCACCGTATATCAAACCCATGCAGAAGGATAAAGGCATTAATTGTTAATTAAAACTGTTGCCAGTGAGGGCCGATGATGCCAAAAAACCAATGACTCGATTCGACTCACTTTTAGCACTTGCTGAATTAGAGACCTTTTGTGTCAGAAAAATTAAGCTTTTGCAATGAACAACATTTGCATATTCATAGATTGTGGAATTCATTTACTGAAAAGGAGTAGATGTAATTTTAAGATATTTTTAAAGCAGAATATGTTTATATGTTTTGTAGCATATATTTTGAGGGGCTCTTTAAAATTGAATCATTTTGCAAACTCTTGATCTTTATAAGTTATTTGAATATGACAGTACTCGTGACTTTAAAGCTAACATTGCTTTTTTTTTTTTTTTGCCACAGGCTTATCAAATCACATCATTCAAATTTTGTCCCAAATGTGTTTGGGGCTAACGTTCAATAAGCTGATGTGCATCACAGCCAATCATTTTGTAGTCTACCTTTATTATTGTCACATCTTTGTAGCCATTGGGATTTTTGACATACAATAAATTGTTCACCTCATGAAAGTGTTCATGAAATACAACTTCAGTGGCTGTGAACTCACTGCAACCTTGATGGATTTTACTACACTACCCACAGGTATGAGCCTTTTCCACTAAATCTCCCCCGTACCCTCAGTAAATCACTGCTGTCATAAGTCCACAGCGTCTCGACGTGCTCAGTGTTGGTCTGACATCATCACCATAGTCTCTGGTTTCATGCCTTTAGAGAGTGATGTTGTGATCACTAAGCAAAACTGAAGCATCACAGATGATGACAATAACATGTGAACATGATTTAATGATGGATTTCATATATCACAGTTAATAGTTTATTCATGCCAACGCTGTAAATTTTCACGCGTAACTTGTCTTTCATGCAAATTGCGTTGAAGCGGATAGAAAGTGCTTCTGCCGACTGTCAGGGGGATATTTTAATGACATCTTTAAGGTGTCACCTTCATATAGGTCAAAACATGAACAACAAAGAATGAATTAAAGTAAAGCACAAATATTGAGCTTTACTTTACTTTATTCAAAGTGAATGTTTTTTGCTCATTGTTAGCCACTTTATCTTTGCACTGTAGGATCTGATTTGATACGGCCCCAGTTTCCTCCTTTGATCCCTGAAGAGATATCTTTGTTAAAAGGTCAAGATAAAGTCTGAAGGAAGGAGTCACCATTTTGATTGTGGTCATGTCTATAAGTCACTGTATTTCTATGTAAAACAGACAGATTGGAGGGACTGTTTAATAGTTTGTGTGCTGGCCTGATTACAATCATAGAAAGTGATTCATTGATTATCATATAATCTGCAATGGTAGACTAAGAAGTACTTTATTAATCCTCTTTAAAACACTGTCAAGTGCCCACAAACAAAATCTTATTTTCAAGGAAGTGAAAGAAATGTGCTATAGATTGTAAACAGAATTAATATATTATACATGGCTTATTATATTGCATTGGGAATTTTTATTTCAATGTTTTCCTCTTATCTGTGGGGGTAAAACAACCAAGAATCGATTTATTCTATAGTTTGAGGGTGTCCAAGATCCAAGCTATGTGAAACAGGTTTTTGGTATTTGTTGAAGCCGCAGTATGGTATTCATTCCCACTTTGCCAAGTTCTTGTATAATTTATGACTGTGCATTAAACAGCCTAGCACCAGGCAGCCCATCATGTAAACAGATCAGGGCTTTTACAGGCAGCTTGCCGGCTGTTTAAACAGACGAAAGGAAAAGGAGAAGGAGGGAAATTAAAACCTAAATGGAAAACATGTGTGACTGTGTGTGTGTGTGTGTGTGTGTGTGTGTGTGTGTGTGTGTGTGTGTGTGTGTGTGTGTGTGTGTGTGTGTGTGTGTGTGGGGGAGTGGGGGCTATGTGTAGGGGGGTTGCAACTAGACGATGTGGAAGTGACACAGTGTGGGGCGAAAACGCACACATTAAAACTTGCAAACACATATAACCACACACAGACAAGCATGCATACACACACACACACACACACACACACACACACACACATAAACCTACGTACCACAAAACCTCCAGTTTTATCAAGTCCAGCTGTGAGCGGAATCGTATCAAAGGCAACATGTTGTGCAGGGCTGTGGTGCTGCAGACGAGATCAGGTCCAGATGGTCTGTCAGACATACTTGCTCTCCTCTGCTCTGTTCCTTTGTTTTATCTTATAGCTTTCCTGTTTTAGTGATGTCAAATAGGAACAGCAGAGGTGACATGCAACAAAAGGGATATGCCGGTTGCAAACCACAATGCGTGTTGTGTACTTTGGCTCAGAGCCACCAGGACGTTCATCTGCATCTCTGATCATCACAAAAGTCAAGCTAGATATTGTCAGGAGAGAATAAAGAGTGTGTGGGTCGTGTGGATGTTTTTTTAAGAGATTTTGGTGGTTAATCTGTGTGTCCTAACATGTGTAGCGGCAGTCAGAGCCATGATCTACAGCACATGGTTGAGCTTAAGGCTGGCTAATCAAGACACACACAACAACACACACATACGCAAGTTCAAAGAGCTGTGTGGGCAGAGCATGGCTTATGGTATATATCATAGTGGATAAAACATAACAAATCACTTTAAATGCTGAAAAAATAATTCAAATGAAGACATCATGTAACTATGTAGCCAACAGATAACGATTAGCACAAACCACATCTGGTCGCATTCATAGTGCTTGATTCTAAAGAAAGGAAGAGACTCAGAGTTTATCAAACACTCTGAAAGCATTGCAGTGAACTAGACAAAAATGCACTCAATTTGTAGCTTTTACATAATTGTGGGGACTCAGGTTTTTCTCAGATGAAACGTGAATTATCCACACTTCATGTTTATCGTGTACATTCTGAAAAATTGTAAAAGAGTATTCTTGTTCCTCAGTAAAAAGAGTGAATAAATGAAATGATGTGAGGTGTGTTTGCTTTGGATACTGACCTTAACCAACCTGCTACATGTCCACTCGTCACCTCAAATGTTGCATGACCGACATCCAGACCAAAAACAGCACTGAGTAAAACAAGTGAAGAGGCTGCATTGGTGGTGTGTGTGTGTGTGTGTGTGTGTGTGGGGGGTGGTTAAGTGTCAGACCCATGAGTTGAAGCCTAATCACACAGTTTAGTAACAAAGTGAATTCCACTGGTCCACGATACCTAAGCTGAATAAAAACTGAATGAAGGTTGATTTTCACCTGGATTTTCAATTCAATTTAATCAAATTCATTTATTGTATCAAATCAACAATCAACAACAACAGTTATCTCAAGACATTCTATAATTCATAAAGTCCCAACAATTCTAGTAATTCCCCCAAGAGTAAGCATGGTGCGACAGCGCGACCATGCACAGTAGCAAGGAAAAACTTCCTTTTAGGGTGAAACGTCGGACAGACCCAGGCTCTTGGTGGGCGGTGTCTGACGGTGCCGGTTGGGGGTGTGATGCACAGTGGCAATAACAATCACAATAAAGAAAATGGAACAGTAAAATGGTAGTAGTAGTAGTTCATGTCATAGCAGGGCGCTGCAGGCCATTACAGTATGTAACGTGGTACAGCAGGACACAGCTGGACGTAGCAGGGTGTGGTGTAGCAGGACCACGGCGACAGCTGCAACCAAGATCTTTTTTAACTCCTTGTGCACCCAAAAACATGTTATGTTTCCTTGTGCAGGAACATGCTGACCACCACTGAAAAAAGTCCTCTTTCAATGAGCACAGTGCAGAAAATGTTACAGTAAAGAAGAAAATAAAAATAAAACTTGAGAGAAAATGCAGTAGAAACTATCCATCTCTTTGGTATACTCTTCACCTCACATGCGCTATAGCTACAGTCATTTCTAAATAATTTGTTTTAGAAGAAAGCCTTCATTGTCATTGTAAAGAATACAGCAAAATTAGGAATGCTACTCCCGATCAGCGCAATAAAAGACACAGGAGAAAAATCACAAAGACAAAGACAACTTTAGCAAACAAACACCCACAGTCGACCATGCAGGTTCAGAGATATTAAGTAAAACAAATAAATGTGATTTTGTACTAGAAAAACAGTTTGTATTGCGCTATAGGATAAATGTAAACATTTCACTGGTATAAATTTAATTATTGCACTTGAATAACTTTTTTTTTATTACATATTTAAGAAATAAACAGTGACAAACAGTTACACACAAACAATACACTGAGATGAAGAACGCCTCCCAGGGCCAACAAAAAAATTAAAAAACAAAATAATAATAATTAAACAGAGGAAAGACGGGAGGGAGGGAGGGAGGGAGGGAGGGAGGGAGACAGACAAAACAACACACACAGAAACAGACACACACAAAACACATACATAAACAGACACACACACACAGACAGGGGACCAAAACATCTGCACAAGTTAGAGGTCCGGACCTCACAGAGTCAGCAATGCACCGCCACATGTCCAGAGCCCCCGGGGCACCATTGATCCGAGCCGTGGAGAGTTCCAAATAAACCACACACTTGAATAAGTAAAATTGCACAACTATACATGTCATTATTGTACAAGATCTAGTAGATCGCCCTCTAAAGATCATCATATTTATCATATTGCTTGTGAGGGTTCATTCAATGCTTATGGCCCAGGGGGCGTTGCTCAGTCTAAAGGATGCTGAGGCTTTAAATCATAATCAAACAGCTTATAATTAACATTTGTTCATTCATTGTCGTGGTAACTGCTTAACATAAAATCCTCCAGGAGGTGCCCTCCGTTGTGTAAGATCTTAAGAGCATATGAGATCAAAGCTGATGTTCTCTATTTGCCTTGAAATGTTCTCTGACTGCTTTGTAAAGTTTTTCCACATCTATGTTCACGTAATGTTATTCCATAATATCTCCTGACAGCACATAGGAATGTTGAAAGTAGAGAGTCAAACTCAATACCGTTGGGGTATTTTGATCTGTCTTTTTGATATGTGTGTTTGATCTGTCTATTCTATTTGAAGCACTCTCCTTTAGCTTTCCTCTTTACTTTAACAAGGATAAAACAGAAAGCAGACTTGTATCTGCAAAGCCACAAAAACAAGTCTTTTATGTCGAGTGTATAATGAAAAATAAAGTTGGTCTACTTCTGCAGCCTCTGAATCTGAGACAATATTGCATGTTTAAATGCATTCTCTTTGTTGTTGTGTGTTGAGTGTGTGCCAGTGTGCCCTGTGCATGCACCTTAACACACACTATTATCTCTGTTGTTGTTGAGTGTGTGTCCTCCCTGTTTGTGTGTTTTGTTTGTGCAAGGCTGCATGCTTGTAGGTGTGTACCACTCAGGAAGGAAGTGACAGGAGTAAATTTATGGTCATCAGGTGTGTGTGTGCGTGCGTGCATGCATATTCTTACCCAGCGCTCTTAGCCAATCATGTGTAGATGTGAACTGGCTGGTCCATTGTGTAAAAAAGGAACAAAGATGCCTCTCTAGATACACCAACACCCAGTTTGTTTAACAGCCATGCAAACAGGCTTGGGGGAAATACCCACCATGAGTGATAATCAAAGGCTTGTTATGGTCATGGGAATGCAAATAGAAGTGCGTGCGTGCATGCGTGCGTGCCTGCCTGCCTGCGTGCGTGCGTGCGTGCGTGCGTGCATGCACACGTGTTGTCTTCAGCTGCCGTGCTAATCCAAGAGACAGGCTTAGACACTGAGACTCTTGCGACCCTTTAAGTAAGCTAAGCTCTAATACTGTTAAACCACAACTGAGCTCTTACAGACATTGAGAGAGAAGATAAAGATAGAAGAAGCTTCAGTGTGTCCTTCACACACACACACACACACACACACACACACACGCACACACACACATGCACATACTGTTTGAACCACCAATCAACCTCTTTTTATTTATCAAACGTTGCCTTTCAGTTGTGGCAGTGTTGGTTTTGAGCATGTGCACTTAAAGACCTCAACGTCAAAGCCCAGTCAGGTGGTGCAGTAAGAACAAAGAGGGTTCAAGGCTTCACATCACACTACCATTCACACTGCTTATGTGTCCTTGAGCAATTACCACCAAGTAAAAAAAATAAAATAAATATATATATATATATATATATATATATATATATAGGAGCATAAAATAATTTAGGAGGATAGATAATTCCCTTTATTACTGTTTTATCATTAGATTAACAGATAGTATGCTCACGCAAAACCACTACATTAGCTCAGGCACTGGGAGAAATACATAAAAAAAATTTTTTATATATGAATTCATTTCAGTGGTTTTATACCAAGTAAATATGATCTTGAACAAAATCCCCTTTAATATAGACAGAATCTTACAGGATGATGTTTGGTCCACCTTAAAGTCTTTCACGCACTAAAGAGATTTGTTTCTGGTCGTTGTGATCTATTTTGAGGTAAGTGTGTGCACTTGTGTATCTGCATACATACTTATGTATGTAGGTGCACGTTTTTGTGTGTATTGGTGAAGTAGTGAAAGATAAAGAAAAAGAGCATGACTAAGGGAGAGACAAAAATGGGGCGAGACAGTGTCAGTGGAAAGATGAATGAGGGTTGTGAGAGAAGAGAAGATGAACTGATGAAGAGAGATGGAGGCTGTGGGTGAGAGAGCAGACTAAGAAGATTTACCGCAACTGAGTTATTCAACACTGATGTTAAAGAGGCTTATGATTACAGCAATGCTCCCACCTACACAACCACACACTCACAAATGTACGTGCACATACATCTAACTGTGTGTGTGTGTGTGTGTGTGTGTGTGTGTGTGTGTGTGTGTAGACTGGTCTTTGAGCAAGTTTTAGTGTGTGTGTTTTTGCCCCACACTGTGTCACTTCCACATCGTCTAGTTGCAACCCCCCTACACATAGCCCCCCACTCCCCCAACACACACACACACACACACACACACACACACACACAGCATTTAGAAGCTTTTTAACTTAGACATAACAAGAAGACCAACTTCATTATACGTTAAATGTGATTAGAAATGTATGTATGTCAGCGTCATGTTATTTTACATCCATTGCTGTTCAGATGTGGCATGAGCATGTTTGTTCTATTCATAACACTCCTGCCAAGTCTAACTGAAAACACTTTGGTGACAGCAACAAAAGACTACAAAGTGAAGTGACACAACACCAAAGAGAATACAGTTAATGAGGAAAAACTCGCTCTGTTGTTATGAAAGCACGTTGTGCCACTGGTATCCAGAAAGCATACGTACAGGGTGAGGTCATGTTTAACACAATGGCCTCAGCTAACCAACTCGCCATAGTAGCACCTCTTTTCTTCTTCTATGAACCTTTGCTAACCGCTTTACAGCCTCACAGATCAATGCCTAATTTATTAGAACAGATTAGCATTAAAGCCCTGTGTCTATTGGGATCTCAGGTGTAAATACAGACTAGTGCTAAAGCCACTATTGGCCATTATAAAACCAAGGCAACTTAAATGAGATCAGCACATGTGGGGCAATTATGAGGCTTGGAGAAGGTCACTTGACTATGACTGGACGATAAACATGACTTGTAGGTCAAAGGTGGCACACACAGGAACACACACTTATATTAAAGAAAACACACATTCAAAGACAAGATCAGACCATTGATTGATTATTTATTTGTCTTTTCTCTCACATATACTTTCCTGAACTCACTCCATCCTGGCCTACTTCTCTCTCAAACACGATAGTGAGCCAACAAGCTGCAAGACTAAAGCAGACGACAAACCTTTTATGAATTAGCAGTATAGTCTTTAATGTGTAGCTTTGGGAGATGGATGGAGAAGAAGAGACAAGAGGGGAAGAAAAGAGATGAAGAAAATTCAGCATCTTTGTGGTTTTGAATGGAAAACCACAGTCTAAATTTCCTGCCCTTTTTCTAACAGAGCAGTTAACTGACAGCATATTTGTATTTATGCTAACAGCCACAGGGAGAATTTGGAAAGGAAAAAGGGATTTCCTACAAGTTTACACATCCCATACACATCCTGGGAGTATATTGGTGAGTTAATCCAAGTCAATCACATGAAGGTGGTCACTAAGCCCCATAAACAAGAATGTCCAGTGTGATTACCATTGAGTCCTGTCATTTTAAATTGGATTTTTGTTTTAGTGACTGTGTTTAGGCTGAACTTTGGGCTTTGTCATAGCTATAAAAGAAGGAATAATGAAGATGGACATCTTCTGGGCCATTCATTTGCATCTCAACAGAGGCAGATCAGTCTAAACTGATTTTCCTCTTGCATCCAAATGTTATTCTTATTAAGGGTTTATTGTTTTATTGTCACAATCACAAGGTTGGTGTTGTGAAGTGTGCTTCAGCAAAACACTGAAACACAAAAGCTTCTCAAGAATTGAAAGATTCACACTCAATCTCAATCTGTGTGTGTGTGTGTGTGTGTGTGTGTGTGTGTGTGTGTGTGTGTGTGTGTGTGTGTGTCTGTGTGTAAACATATTTCTCACTTTGGTTGAAAGACATCTGCCAAATGAAAGTAATCTGTTGTTTTATGTCAACTCCAGATGCCCTGTCAAACTCCAGCAGGCGTGAAGTCATCAAGGGCAGATTTGTCAAATGTTGAGCTCTTTCACACTACATAATTCAATTGACGGACTGAAATGGTCAAATCGGGCTCATGGTCTGTGTAAAAATCATTAAGTGTGACCAAGCTTCAAGGGATACATAGAAGAGACTTACTGAGATTCAGTTACACCTCCTGAAACCCAGGAGGTACATACTGTAACAAAACTTGATGTTATTCAGATAACTTTGAATCTCTTAAAATAAATTAACATTAGTAGTCGTGTCATCAGATATCTTTAATCAATTTTTTTACTTCTTAGGAAATTATTTTATATACTGAATATATGTATACTATACAGTCTAATAAACAACCTCTTCAACCTCTTCCTTCATCTTCCTGGCCCGATTGTCTTGTCCTGCATGCACGTTACCCGGTGCAATCTGACCAGCAGCTAAACACCTTCCACTATCAAGGACTGGAGACTGGCATCGGCGTAACTTACAGTGGTGTGAAAAGTGTTTGCCCCCTTCCTCATTTCCTGTTCCTTTGCATGTTTGTCACACTTAAGTGTTTCGGAACATCAAACCAATTTAAACAATAGTCAAGGACAACACAAGTAAACACAAAATGCAATTTGTAAATGAAGGTGTTTATTATTAAAGGTGAAAAAAAATCCAAACCATCATGGCCCTGTGTGAAAAAGTGATTGCCCCCTAAACCTAATAACTGGTTGGGCCACCCTTAGCAGCAACAACTGCAACCAAGCGTTTGCGATAATGTGCAATGAGGCTTTTACAGCGTCCTGGAGGAATTTTGGCCCACTCATCTTTGCAGAATTGTCCTAATTCAGTTACATTAGAGGATTTTCGAGCATGAACGGCCTTTTTAAGGTCATACCACAACATCTCAATAGGATTCAGGTCAGGACTTTGGCTAGGCCACTCCAAAGTCTTCATTTTGTTTTTCTTCAGCCATTCGGTGGTGGACTTGCTGGTGTGTTTAGGATCATTGTCCTGCTGCAGAACCCAACTTCGTTTCAGCTTGAGTACACAAACAGATGGTCGGACATTCTCCTTCAGGATCTCTTGGTAGACAGCAGAATTCATAGTTCCTTTTATCACGGCAAGTCTTCCAGGTCCTGAAGCAGCAAAACAGCCCAGACCATCACACTACCACCACCATATTTTACTGTTGGTATAATGTTCTTTTTATGAAATGCAGTGTTCCTTCTACGCCAGATATACTTGGACACACACCTTCCAAAGAGTTCCACTTTTGTCTCATCGGTCCACAGAATGTTGTCCTAAAAATCTTGGGGATCATCAAGATGTGTTGTGGAGAAATTGAGACGAGCTTTGATGTTCTTTTTGCTCAGCAGTGGTTTTCTCCTTGGAACTCTGCCATGCAGGCCATTTTTGCCCAGTCTTTTCCTGATGGTGGAGGCATGAACGCTGACCTTAACTGAGGCAAGTGAGGCCTGCAGTTCTTTGGACGTTGTTGTGGGGTCTTTTGTGACCTCTTGGATGAGTCGTCGCTGCGCTCTTGGGGTAATTTTGGGCGGCCGGCCACTCCTGGGAAGGTTCACCACTGTTCCATGTCTTCGCCATTTGTGGATAATGGCTCTCACTGTGGTTCGCTGGATTCCCAAAGCTTTGGAAATGGCTTTATAACCCTTTCCAGACTGATAGATCTCAATTACGTTCTTTCTCAATTGTTCCTGAATTTCTTTGGGTCTCGGCATGATGTGTAGCTTTTAAGGATCTTCTGGTGGACCTTACTGTGTCAAGCAGCTCCTATTTAAGTGATGCCTTGATTGTGAACAGGTGTGGCAATAATCAGGCCTGGGTGTGGCTAGAGAAATTGAACTCAGGTGTGGACAACCACAGTTATAGTATGTTTTAACAAGGGGGGCAATCACTTTTTCACACAGGGCCATGATGGTTTGGATTTTTTTTCACCTTTAATAATAAACACCTTCATTTACAAATTGCATTTTGTGTTTACTTGTGTTGTCCTTGACTATTGTTTAAATTGGTTTGATGTTCCGAAACACTTAAGTGTGACAAACATGCAAAGGAACAGGAAATGAGGAAGGGGGCAAACACTTTTTCACACCACTGTAAATATCGATGAGTCACAGACATTATACACCGATGTTTATCATGTCATTTGAAAGCAACGTGGAAACACTTGGAAAAGGGATATGGAATATGGAAAGGGACTTGTTGAAAGTGGAAAAAGATGATTATTAATGCCTAACAGTGATTAATCACACTGTGTTATGTGTGTATGACAAGAACACAAAATGTCTCAGTATGTCTGATGTTAGAGATCAGTTACTGATGACATGGTATTTTCTGCCGCCAGTAATACTGTGAATATCCAAGGTTGCGGCAGTAGAAAAACATCAGATGCTACCACCAAGAAACTACAGTGTTATTCTCAGCTGCAATAGGGAAAGTACAGCTGTTAAGTAGTGTGTCAAAAGCTCCCTGGGTCCAAAAGTTTAATTCGATGACTCTGAGACATTCACATGAGAATGCCTCCTCCACGCTTTGCCCCTAGGTGGCACTTTCTTTGCCTGTAGATTGTGAAATTATCATGTCCACATTTGTATCTTAAACTGTTGCTTCTGTTAGACTTTCCTTTCTGACATTTTATAAATTGTTCTACTAAGGGTGAACCGTCTCTCATATTACGCAGATTTTCCAGGAAAGTTTTCAAGCTGCAAGTGCAAGATTTGAAAAAGGGCTGGTTACAGTTAGTGTTAACAGTTAAGGATAGGCCTTTGTTGGTCTGAGTTACCGGTTAGGGAATTAATGTTGCAAAATGAGTGGCATAAAAGGATAATAAAACACATGTGTGCTAACACGCAGGCAGTGTATGTGCACATGTTATCGTATTTGAAGAAGCAGCTGGAGCAGTAGATGTACAGTGGTGTGTATGTGTGTGTGTGTGTGTGTGTGTGTGTGTGTGTGTGTGTGTGTGTGTGTGTGTGTGTGTGTGTGTGTGTGTTAGAAGTTGCGGTAGTTACAGTAAAAGAGATTTGTTAAGAACAAAGCTGTACAATAGCCGAGATATACACGAAGTGGGGCTGTGTGTGTGTGTGTGTGTGTGTGTGTGTGTGTGTGTGTGTGTGTGTGTGTGTGTGTGTGTAAACACTCCAGGGGGAATTAGGGCCTAATGAAAGGCAGGCAGAAAAGTTCCAGGCAGACTGTGAGGTAGCTTGACAACGTGCTAATGACTTTTGTTTCCCTTAAAACGTGAATGTTTTACTTATTCCTGAACTCACATGAACACATGCACTGCACAGAAGAAAAACAAGAAGCAACTCTTGCTTTATAAATCCCCCCCATGAAATGGTGAGTTGCGGTAAAACTCACAATTCTCAGCCCACAATCTGATATCTGAAAGCACTTTAGAGGGGTTTGATGGTCGAGTGGTTAGCAATGATGCATGTGACACCAGCGGTGCTGAGTTTAAACCCCACATCGGTAAAATTGCTTTTCCACAACCAAAAGTGTTCCAAGAAGAAAAGTGTTGCTCAGACAACCGAATGTCCAAACATGACAAAAATCCCTATCTTAACACTGACAAATTGTGAACTTAAAATTATGAGGTTTGAGATGTTTCTTCGGGAGTTTTGAGATAAACAATTTGACATCTCAGCTACAAAACTTATGTAGTGAAATCTCTTTATATCTCAGCAAGGCCCCAGTTGTATTGTCAAAACGAAATGCTATCAAAATACTTTTACAGTTACACCTTTTCTTTCATAAGAGGGCTCAACACAAACATAGATGTTCTATTTTAGCAGTTAGCACTTATGCAACACTTGTATTCAAAATGTGGCTGAAAGGAAGGCTTTGACTGATTCTTACTGAAGCACAGTGTCTCAGTGACTCAGGCTGTCTGAGGGACAGGGGCACGCAGAATGTTTCCAAGCATAACCTAAGCCATAGGCCTATGACACTGAATCGCATTCTCATTTTACATCTAGGCAACTGTAGGCAAATGTCTGGGCCCACCAAAAGTGACGTTTGCATTTAAATGCATCCAAAAACTAAAGATTCCACACACAATTACCATTGTAATCACCCTTATAGTCAATGACTCCCCCTGACAGCAGAACTAAAAAACTAAACATATTAATCCAAGTCAGGAGGAAAGCAAGCAAGAGCATGGCTTTAATTTCTTTTTCTGCAGCTGATTCTGTTGATACAAGTGCTGCCAAAAAGCCCCCTATAGCCTGAAGAAGTGGTGTTGATGATGGTGATATTGATGATGATGATTCCTCCACAGTCTAAACCTCTCTTTACACAATGAGAAAAAAAGGACTTTAGTCAGCTTTTTATTTCTGGGAACCTTGAAAGTAAATGACAGACCACGGACATTTTGTATCAATACTGATCAAAACTTAAGGGTGATTGGTCAGTGTTGTAATGTAACAAAGTACAAATACTTCACTACTGTACTTAATTTTCACATATCTGTGCTTTCGGGAAACTTATTTTTACTCCACTACATTTCCCCTGAGCATCTATACTCATTACTACAAAAAAAATCAGAAGAAATTTGTTACCCTGGAGAAAAGCATGTTTGGCAAATCATTGCTTCTAAATAGCCAAAATAATGCACCCTCCATTCCATTTGGTGACCTAATGCCTTCTTTTACTTCTAATACTTAAGTACATTTAATATCAGAAATACGTTGAATATCAGAGAATGACTTTTGATACTTAGGTACAGTAACAGATACTTTAAGACTTTTACTCAAGTAATATTCTAAAAAGAGACTTTAACTTGATCAAAGTAATTTTCTGGTAAGATACTTGCTTTCAAGTACTTTTTACAAGATTGTTTAAGGTCCTGCGGAGGCTCCATGCAGAGCTTTCGCCACAGCCTGCATAAGGGCCCTGAAGTTCATTCTTGTGCGTTGGTGTGTGTGTTGGTCTCTTTACTGTAAGAGAATAGCAGAGCCAGCATGTGTGTGTGTGGGGAGTGTGTGGTAGAGCGAGTGAAAGAGTGACTGTGATAAGCTTCGGAGCGAGTACCCTCTCTAGAGTCATAGTGAGAGAAACAAAGTGTCTCCTGTGTGCTTTCTGACCATGGTGGGAAATCTGTAGCAGAAAAAAGTTAACCCTCTCATTGATGTCATGTTGTTCATAGAGAAGGAGAACCCTGAAATGAGTCGGGGGAAACACTACCAAGCCATGGCCAAGCGACATGCATAACCGCAATGTGTAGTTATATTTTTTTAGAGGTGCATGTCAGGCTACGGCATAGGGTCAGGCGTAGGGAGGCCCAAAAAGACCTCCTCGTAAAGTTATTGTAAAGTTATTTCATCATCACTTGGGGCTGTTGGAGGATGCGTTGAATGTTCGACATGCTAACAGTGTTGATGTTGTTACCGTAAATATGGTGTCATTATTCAACATACGCTCTCTTATCTCTCACATCCTAATTGCATTGTTGGCCAGAACCATATTTACAATTGCAGTCTCTTGTACATCTGTAAACAAGCATCCTCGTCCTCCATGATGTCTGTGCCTTTCCGCTCTGTAGAGAATTCAAACACAGTATGTGTTTAGCATAGGAACTGTAATCAATTTACAAAATGTAGTACAGCATGATAACCAACCTCATTCATTCAATGCAGTGCAGTAAATGGATGGCTTAGAGTTACAAATGTGTATGCCATACTATGCAGTCATGTTATATTACATTACTGTAGTGCTGCTGAAATAGTGATTAGATAGTTGCATACCTGTTCTCATTTTTGAAGGGTCACATGATCAACACTTCTTCCTCTTACTACTGCTCCTCCTCCTCCTCCTCCAAATCTCTGACTTTGTCCTTGTTGTTGTCCCCTGGCTCTCCCTCCATGGCATCCATTGTCCAAAACAGGTAATCTGACCATTGACCTGTTTATAAGCCTATAGTAAAGCAGTGATTGGTTAGCAATCAGTTACTGTAAGCAATTAGTGTTTGCACATGTGAGAAGTGTGTGTGTGTGTGTGTGTGTGTGTGTGTGTGTGTGTGTGTGTGTGTGTGTGTGTGTGTGTGTGTGTGTGTGCGTGCGCGTGCGTGTGTGTGCGCGTGCAGTGGTAAATAAGTGTTTTGGAAAAGGGAATCAAGTCACTTCCTGTTAGATTTTTGTGTTTTAGGTAGATAATTGTATGTAGTGTTTTGAAATAAGCAATTGAAAACTGAGTCAAAGGCTGAGAAATAGTTTATGATTTTGGAGATTTGATGTGTAGGTTTTCACTTTGAGTGGGAGTTTTCAAAAATCGTGTGTAGCAGTTGTAAACACTAAAGCGAAAAAGCTGCAAAGAAACAACAACCAGTGAGGTGATTCTTATTTAAAAATGTGCTTGTATAAAAGAACTAGAAAAAAAAGAAAAAAACTAAATAATGTCTCTTTGAAAAACTTCCTCAGATGAGTTCATGCAGGTGTGTGTGTGTGTGTGTGTGTGTGTGTGTGTGCGTGCGTGCGTGCGTGCGTGCATGCGTGCTTGCATGCGTGCGTGCGTGTGTGCGTGCGTGTGTGCGTGCGTGCGTGTGTGCGTGCAGGCATAAGCGTGTGTATGTTTCCCCTGATTGTGGGTGGGCCCATTAGCCCACAACCTCTCATAACTTATGGGTCAGTGGTTGAGGAAAAAATTTTCCAAACCACAACCACATACACACACTGACACACACATACACACACTCACACGCACTGACAAACCACAACACACATAGCCATGCCAAATATATATACAGACACACACAATGAAAAAACACCCTGATCGTATTACACACATCATAACAAACAATGCTCACATAAAACAAACACCCTGTGTGTGTGTGTGTGTGTGTGTGTGTGTGTGTGTGTGTGTGTGTGTGTGTGTCGTATGAGTCTTGCTTTATTTAAGTTTTATGATGAAACATGAAGACTGACCCTAATTCAAACCATATGACGGCACCAGTCTTTGATCTCCACAAGTTCACTGAGGGGCTCACGGTGTGTGTGGTCACACGTTCAATGTACACATGTGATGGGTTACTGGTCACACAAACACTCACACAAACACTCACACACACTCACACACACACACACACACACACACACACACACACACACACACACACACACACACACACACAGCAATGCAAGTTAAAAACTTGAGCAAAGTGCTATTGATTGACTCAAAGGATGACACTGTTGTTTCTGCGTAATTTCAGTTAAGAAGTATGTGAAATATACTTTCCTTAATTTCACTAAAAAAAAATCTCTTTGTAATGACCTCCCTTTTACATTATTATTTGCATTTGCATTATCATGGCACTTACTAAAACACAGACTGATCTGGACTTTCAACATTTAGATCTTGGGCCCAGATGTTGCAAAAACAAACCTAGAAGACACACAATAAACTATTATAACAAAAAAAAAATCCTTGAAAAATAATGAAAGAAAATACATTTGAACAAATATTGTGATGTGTAATTATGTCACATCACATACTGCATAGATAGAATATATTCTTTCATGGGAACTGATTATATAATGACTAGATAGAGTATGAAAAGAATCATCAGCGTAAACCAACAAACACCTGGGCAAGTCTTGTTATATTAACAGGTTCAGACAATTAACATTGACAGGAGGAAAAACGGTCAGTAAGTAAAAGGTACAAGGTCTTTTTTCCAAAAGTTACTAATAGGTGATAATGTTACTAACTGTATAGTTATAATAGGTTTCACAATAAAACAAATTGTGAGACTGTAATCCCTCAAATAAGCCTAAGTACTTTGTTAGATTTCGTAAGAAGGTTTTTAACTATACAAGCGAATCTGAATGGGATTATTTGGCCATCATGGCCATGATGGTGATGTTGTGCAGCGCCAACAACTATCAGATGAAACACTTGTGATTGTCTTTGTGTGTCCTAAACGAAACACACATGTATTTAAAGATGGGATTGTGTAGGCCCTATGTTCAGCTGTGGGAATGTGCACCATGTGCTCGACCTTATCTTTCTTCTGTTTGTTTTGAGTGTTTTCATGATTAATGTAAGAAAATAACTGCTGTAACTATTTCTTGGCGATCAACAGCAGTATGCAGTGACCATGCACAGCTTCCTGAAGTCTTGTCATCGTAGTGAGGATGCAAGGTCTGGTACCATCGTCAATAAGCAAAGATAATTAAAAATTTTAAAATGTGGTTCAGATGGTCAGAGCAGGAATATGAGGAATATCTCTCACTCTGTGTCTCTCTTTCCCTATCTACTCCTGTTAATGTGTTGTCTGTTTCTCACCAGTGGTTCGCATGTGCTGATAGTCTTTTCTCAGGGGAAAATCTCACAGAAGAGCAGCACAAAGCTGTAAACCTTGCCACGACTCTGTCTCTGTTTCCTATCACGTCCTTACAGGAGTCACAGAGAGCACACACACAGTGCACAGCCATGCAAACACACACACACACACACACACACACATTTAGAAGGATTAGAACTGTCAGAGACATCATGCACAGCTAACTATTCTGTTTACACACAGGGATTTGTATGTGTATGTGTGTGTGTGTGTGTGTGTGTGTGTGTGTGTGTGTGTGTGTGTGTGTGTGTGTGCGTGCGTGCGTGAGCGTGCGTGCATGCGTGCATGTGTGCATGTCTAATAGAGCGAAACAGAGAAAACACATCTATCTGTTTGTATTTATTCCATGTTGACTCTGAGCAACACTGTAATGATGCTTGTCATGTTCCACTGGGAAAAAAGAGCTTATTCACACACAGAATCAAAACCACATATAGAGATATCAAAACATTCAATCACAGACACAAAATGGATATGTGAAATATCCATACCAACACAAAATATTCAAATCAACAAACACACACTCACATATCGCTGTCCAGGAACAAAGCCATAGAGTTTCAAACGACATGCAGGTAATCCATTTTACAGCACATGAGGTGAGATTCATTACATCACTTTCTGAGTTGCATTTCCACTCTCAGTGAGGATGCTCCCTATAGGAAAGTATGGATGCAAATTGACACTTGGATTTGTGTGGTTTTAAGTTAATCCTATGATCTTTAAAACTACTTTGTGTAAAATGTGTATGTGATCATGGCATCTTTCAAATACCAATTTTTGTTTGAAGAAAGATTATACAGCCCCAATGAAAATTGGTGCATAATGACTCTGCATCTAATACTTGCTTTAACCAGTGTGGATGCATGTAGCAGCTGCGACACAATCACCATGGTTCCCACACCTGGAGGATTACAACGTATAAGGTCAAAAGTTAATGTTGATATCATGGCAGATAAATCATTATAACACCATAGTACAGCAGAGTCTCTTCAAATGCTTCTGCTGTTGTAGTTTATTCAGTGCTTGCTGCTGCTGACCTTCGTTCTTATCCTGATCTGTACACTGGTCATGAGCTTATGGAATTGCATCTTGCAAGCATTAATTTCTGAGGATGCGCTCAGTGTTTAGGTAACAGAAGATATAGTCAACCCAACCACAGAGTATCTGTTTATTATTACAAAACAAAAATAAATATAATACAAAATATAATAAAAATGTCTAAATAACAACAAATATCGGTGCATTGAGAATAGTATAGTGTAGAGTAGAAGTATAGTGTTTTGTTTACAGAATTTGTTTTAATCTTAATGCCACAATTTTCCTACTAATACAACACACTATGCCTACCAAAACTCTGCAAATAGGCCTCAAAATCAAATAATAATCATTTATTTTGTTGCATAACTTAGTAAATGCTGCATTTTGTTTCTTTTGCTGCAGAAATTTAATACAAAAAATGAACAACCCATCTCAGAGTAGCTTTATAAAGTAGACGATATGGTTTATGAAAAAAGGAGACAGAGACAGAATTGTCCTGATACTCTCCTGTCCTGTCCTCTCCCTCGTGAAGGCCTTTTTTATTCTATCTATATTGTTCAATGAGGTCCTCTTTTACTGTACACTCACCTACAGGATTATTAGGAACACCATACTAATACTGTGTTTGACCCCCTTTCGCCTTCAGAACTGCCTTAATTCTATGTGGCATTGATTCAACAAGGTGCTGAAAGCATTCTTTAGAAATGTTGGCCCATATTGATAGGATAGCATCTTGCAGTTGATGGAGATTTGTGGGATGCACATCCAGGGCACGAAGCTCCCGTTCCACCACATCCCAAAGATGCTCTATTGGGTTGAGATCTGGTGACTGTGGGGGCCATTTTAGTACAGTGAACTCATCAGTAACTGAGCAGATTGTGAAATACTCAGACCGGCCCGTCTGGCACCAACAACCATGCCACGCTCAAAATTGCTTAAATCACCTTTCTTTCCCATTCTGACATTCAGTTTGGAGTTCAGGAGATTGTCTTGACCAAGACCACACCCCTAAATGCATTGAAGCAACTGCCATGTGATTGGTTGATTAGATAAGTGCATTAATGAGAAATTGAACAAGTGTTCCAATAATCCTTTGAGTGTATGTGCTACCATTTGATTACAGTTTTTTTCCTATTGCTAACACACAATTTTGCAAACTAGTCTGGTTTTATCAAAATACTTAACACAATTCACAAAACCAAACACCCAAACTGCAAAATACCTCATATATCCTGCAAAATGAAGCACTGCAACCGAAACTACACATAGCATTATCAAAAATGCCATGAAATGGCACACACTTCATTCATATTACCAGATTTTTGCCTAACCAACTACACACTGTTGGGCATAATGAAAAGCACCCCCATCTTTAGTATGCATTGCCATAATACTAAAATATGAATCAGATTGTTCACATGCACAGAAATATTTTCAGATACACACACACTGTTGAAACATTTTATGTTTCACTACAATAAACAAGTCAGTGCAACATATGCACAGCAGATATATTTACATGAGACAATATTCTTACAAAAAACAATACACTAAAAAAGAAAATTTCAGAAAAAGAATATTACAGTAAAAAAAAAAGAAAAAGAGGCAAGAAAAATAATTAGGCAGCATCTTGCCGCACAGCCGGGTCTGGCCACAACGCCTCGTCAACATCACAGGTAATATCTTCCCCTGCCAGACATTGAGGGAAGAAGCGCCTTGAGTGCCTTATCCATTCCTGGATTGCACCCACATCAATGTCATCACATGCCTCTTCCATGGCCTGCACAAGAGGCATGCGCACAAAGGGCTGCCGGTCGTATACCTTCCACCGCCATGCCGAAAAGAACTCTTCTATGGGGTTCAGAAATGGTGAGTATGGTGGGAGGTATTGCACGAGAAATATTGGGTGGTCAGCAAACCAGTTTTGGACTGCGGCGGCACGATGAAAGCTCACGTTGTCCCATACTACAACTTACCGGTTTCCTTGATGGTCTGCATCATTCATACGATCTGGTGGTGTGAGAAGGTTGTGAAGTCTGTCCAGAAATGTGAGAACATGGTCTGTGTTGTATGGTCCAAGGTTGGCATGACAGTGAAGGACACCATGCCTACTGGAGATGGCAGAGCACATTGTGATGCCCACCACGTTGGCCAGGAACATCTATAATGGCTCTGTGGCCAATGACGTTTCTCACCCTTCTTCTGGTCTTTGCTTAGTTGAACCCAGCCTCATCTATAAAGATGAACTCATGTGGGATTGCATGAGCATCCATTTCTAGTACTCCCTGGAAACAAAGAACAAAAATCTGTCAATATGGTGTTATCCAGTACACTGGTAAACAATGTTGCGTGTAGTGTACTGCAGTCAATATAGTGCTTACATCCACATATGCTCTTCTGACCTCTTTTTTTCCTTGAGAGTTTCTCTCATACGGCACCTTATAAAGTTGTTTCATTCTGATTTGGTATCGCTGGAGAATGCGAGCCAATGTGGACAGATTGACTCGTTGAATGTTGTTGAACAAGGTGTTGCCTTGGATGATGTGGCTTTGAATTTCTCGTAATCTGATAGTAAAAAACTGTATGTGATGTAAAGAACCTCAACCCCTGAGTGTGTTTCCTAGATGGGAATCAGCTGTGATTGATCTATTTGGATAACTTCAATCAGCTGTTTCTCAGTAGCAATGGATTAAATGCACGGGATATATTTGTGTTTATTTGTGAACAGCTGTTCTCCTTTACTTTAGCCTACAAGTTAGGTTTAGAACATGACGTTATCTGTTCTGACATAGAGTGTGAAAGCATTTGCAAATTTGTCAGTAGAAATCCATTGTTTGGTATTGGTTGAGCTTGTTTGCAAAAATGTTCAAGTATTTTAAAATTGTGTTAACTGTATGCATTTTGTGTCAAAGCAACAAGAAATGGGTTAATTGTATAGCCTACACAGACAGATGTTGTGCTAACTGTGTTAAGAGTTTGGGAAAGTTGTTAAAAGTATTGAAAAAATTGTATCTTTGTATAATCGTAAAAACCTGTAAATGGAAGCATCTAATTTGTAACTATGTGTGTGTGTTGGTGTGTGTTCAGGTACGAGCATGAGTGTGTATGGTTCATGTCTGCGTGTGCCTAGCCCTGGGCTGATGAGGGGAGGCTTGTGGTGGCCATTTAGAAGGATTAGAACTGTCAGAGACATCAAGCACAGCTAATTATTCTGTTAGCGCACACTACACACAGGGATGTGTGTGTGTGTGTGTGTGTGTGTGTGTGTGTGTGTGTGTGTGTGTGTGTGTGCGTGTGTGTGTGTGTGTGTGTGTGTGTGTGTGTGTGTGGCTGCAGGCAGGAAATAGATGGAGGGAGAGTAAAGCTAGAAAAAGATAAAGAGAGAGATGGACGACAGATGGAAATGAATTGAGCCAGACAAAAGAGAGGGAGAAAGAGAGGACAACTGAGAGCTACTGTTAATACCCAGAGAGAACACACTGTCTGTATGAAAGATGGATTGATGGGAACAGAGGGAAGGGCAGATTTGGAGATGTGATAGTGGACCCTGTAGGGAAATGTGTGGAAGGTATAGGATAGGAAAAGAAAGACAAAAGTGAAAAAGAACAAATGAGAAATGTATGGAAGGACAGTCTAAGTGGGAGATGTTAAAAAAAGAGGGACGAGTGAGACAGCGAGAAGAGGGTGACCTACCTCATGCCTGCATGGATGACTGCATTTGTATCCAAACATCCCAACATGCAATGCTCTGCCACTCGAGGCAAAATAAGCCTGCAGCAACCAATCAGCCGTGGCCTTTTACCACCTCGCCGTGGGGCAGAGTGTGTGCGAGTCCAGTAAGTGAGTGTATTTGTGTTTGTGTGTGTTTGCATGTGTGTGAGTTCAAGCATGATTGCGCACACACATCTGTTTGTGTGTGTGTGTGTGTGTGTGTGTGTGTGTGTGTGTGTGTGTGTGTGTGTGTGTGTGTGTGTTTATGGTTACAGATCTCCTCACTATACTGCCTCTCTGATTTATCTTCAAACAGACAGCTCAGCCATCTCCTCTCGCACACCTCTCTCCTCCTTTTTCTATCCCTCCCTCCCCTCCACTCTCTGATGCACCTCCCTTCTCTAAATCCTTCCAACAATTTTACTCCTCCATCCATCTCTCCATGTTTCCATATATCTATCCCTCCATCTGCATTAACTTCCCTGCAGGGAAGACCATTTCCTGTATCCCACTGAAGTGGAAAATGTTTAGATTTAATACAACCCCCACTCATGTGATGTGCTCAGGCTTCAGAGGAAGGAGTTCAAAAGTGGGGAGGAAAGTAGAAGGAGCAGGTGTGAATAAAGCTTTTGGATGAGTAGATGGATGGAAGCATTATCTAAAGTAGCCATATGGTAATCAAACATGTCAGTTTATCTTAATCCTAAACAGCCTTTTCTACGGTAATGTAAAAAGTGAAACATTCTGTTTAACAAGACTACTGAGTCTACAGCAATGCTTAGTGTGTTAGCATGCTAACATTTGCTAATTAGCAAATACAAAGTACAGCCAAGGATGGTAGGAATGTCATTAGTTGGCAAGTATTTGGTCATAAACCAAAGTGTTGTGACAAATTGAAATGTTGACCTGATAGATCGTTGTTATTAGTATTATAGATTAGTCTGTGGAAGATTTTATGAAAAGCCATCTATGTCACACACAGTTTACAGATTAAGACAAAGTCATCTTAAAACATTAAAAAGTCAATTTATGCATTAACTCATGAAGCTATCATGAGTTAGCCACCAATGTTAGCTAGATACAGCTGCCAGAAAGTTTTCATTTGACTCAACAAAAACCAACAGTCTTCCTCCTTATGAAAGGACCCATTGTTTTAAAAAGAAATAAGACACTAAAAAAAACTACAAATCTGCCTGCATTATCAGTGTAGGCTAAACTGTGTCTGTGCTGTGCGAAACCTTGATAAACATTGCAACAGTAAATAAGGGGCAAACAATCTACAAATACATCAAATCTCAAAATTTTCATTTTTAGATTATGAGGACAGAAGGGAAGGACAGATGAAAAGTACAGCAAAAGGGAGGTAACAGATGAAGGAGAAGAGATAGAAGAAAAAAGAAGGGTGCGAAGGCTTTAGAATTTAGAGGAAATGAAAAAAGGCGGAGGTGAAGAAGTGATGTGATTATAAACAAGTGTTCCAGTGTGCTGAGTTGGAAAGCTGCTGTCACTTTATCCTGTATGGTTTTTTCCCTCAGCAGAGTCTGACAGAGAGATGGTCAGATCACATCCCTTAAGCTCCTCTCTTGCCTGTCCATTTATGTTTCTGACTCTGTTGATGGATGTACAGTGTAACACTTATTACCACACACACACACACACACACACACACACAGAGCAGAGCAGCCGTGGGTCTTGTTTCTGAGAGATGGTTGTTATCACAGGGAAGTACAGTATTATGGTCTGATCAACCTCAGCATCATCGTTGTGGAGACCATGAAAAAAATCAACTTCAACCAACCACAGCGTCTAAATTTGTGCTAATGGCTTTGAACATCTTTGTCCTGTGTGTTCCTAAGCAGGTGCTGTTGTAATCAAGTCCTATTTCATTATCTGCCAGCTGCTCCAGAATCATTAAACTTCACTAGCCCCATAAACTGCTTTGAAAGTGTCAGTATTACCTGGCCACCGCGGATATTTACTTCATAATTTTCTGTCAGCCATGTGAGAAATGAGACAAACTTCACATTTAAAGTGTAATTCCAGTTTTTTTCACGTGATAGTCAGATAGTGCTAATGAAAGCTGTGGTTACTGTCAGACAAACATCTGCAAAATTACATCCACTGCATCTAATGCAGGATGAATGGCAGTCATGAGGACAACAGATGTAATACGCTTTGTGATCAGTTCAAGCTAAATAAATTTGCCCTCCTATGACTTATTTGTTATCCATACTAGGAGCTAAAAATAAGTGAAATTCAATTTGTATGGCAATTCCCAGAAAGTAAAGCCATTCATTCCAGTTTTATTTAAATCTACCTCAAGGTCAGTATTTTTTTTGAAGGCCATATTGTTTGGAATTTTTTTTTATTGTCTAAATGTCAGTCCACTTAAGAAAATGTCTAAAGCCAAGGAGTCAGTGGTGTAGGGCATGCATTCAATAATTACATTCAATAATTATTGACATTTCTCAGCACTTACATAGACTGAAAATAAATGCATCCTTTGCAAGAGGACCAACATACATGTATGATGGTGGATGGAGCACCCACACAAACACAGACATTATGATTTGGATGAGGTTGAGAGCTTAATGCATGTAATAATTTACTGCCTATTTTATTATGTTGTTCAAGTTAAGCTTTTCTGAAAATGTCTGCTGGATATCCCAGTCTGTTATGATATGACCAATGAATGTGGATTACATCACAGGTTTACACATATACCTGTATAGTGTTTGACTTAGCTCCCTTTTTGTAAAAGAGTTATTATCAATGCATTAGAGCATTGTATGTTTTATTATAACTGTTTATAACTGAAATACTAGCCTATGTTTTGACACCCACAGTAGTCCTGTGCATGTGTTTGCTCACTTTCATTTTGCCTTTTCTTGCCTCTCACTTATTCAGTGCATGTTACGTTTTGTCAAGTTGATTCACTTCTGTACTTCTGAACATTAATACCAATATTTTCTCACAAAGTTAGACATAAATATGCATCACAAAATAAGCACACCTCTAATTTTTGATCTCCACCAGCCCTGCTCAAAGGACACCAGGATAGAGCAGAGTTTACAGGCTGATGCTTACTGCACTCTGGTGGTCAGTATAAGCATTTTAACTGGATGGCAGACAATTGGGGTTGTTTTCCACAATGTCTTCCACAATGTGTCCAACAATGTTTATGCAAAAAAAAAAAAAAATAAAGTGACAATGATACATTCTCATTCTTCTTATTGTGACCCCCTCCCTCATATAATTAATCAATATTGTCAATTCTGCCTGTATTTCATTTATCTCTGTATGCTGCTTTCTCTGTCCCATGCTTACAGTAAGTAGGAGAAATGGGAATACAAGACAACTGGTTTAAAATGAATTTGAAAGAAATAAATGGAAAAGAGAGTGCTAAACGTGGGAGAGATACAAAAAGGAACCAAAGAGAAAGAGAGATGATAGACAATTAAAGTCAAATTATAGGAGCATGCCAAGTAGATTAGCTACCAGAGCTGATAATTAATCATCATTTTGCAGCTTGTCAGCAGATAATATTCACATCTGTAATTGGGGGGAAATGGTAACCAGTTTAAAGTGTGTGTGTTTGTGAGAGAGAGTGTACACTTTTATATTCCCATTAATGTAGAGAGCGTATGATGATAAGTGGCAAATTGAGGATAGACAACACAACATCTTCTTATTCCAACTAAACATCACAGCAGATGATTTTTTCTTCACTAATTAGCACCTTGTTAACTGCAGAGGCGAAAAGAGAGGTGTTGCAGCTTAAATAATATAGTGTCTTATAATTTTATTCCTTGTAAATTAAACTACATTTCAGAAACATATCCCTCTGCTACTTTTTCTATTTGAAAATATTTTTTCCTACAGCTGCATGGTATTTGTATTTTAATCTTCTCAAACGTTCATATTACTAGTACATAGTGTGTCTATGGATAGCCTGAATAACAGTATCCTTACTGATAGGCACACTTACAATGTTAATGAGCACAGATAATAGGCATTTATAGGTGGACGGTTATAATGACCTCTTGATGTAATAACCTGTATGTTACATTGTGTATGTTAAAAAGTATTCAATCAGTGTTTACATTCTTACCATTCTATCTATCTATCTATCTATCTATCTATCTATCTATCTATCTATCTATCTATCTATCTATCTATCTATCTATCTATCTATCTATCATAATTTAGTTTGTTTTTTACTGGTCATGCTTTCTTAGTGATTTTCTTGCTCTTCTTCATGTCATATTCTTAAAAAACATTCTCACTATGAAAAAGAGTACAGAACAGTAACATTAGTTGCCATGTAGTTGCAGTATTAGAAATAAAAGTAGGTGGCCCATGGAAGCAATACACTAGGGGTAGTGGTAAAAGAAATAGCCTACCAGCACCTGCAGTAATAACAGTAATCTATCATTTAGAAGCTAGAACAGTTAAAGTAGTATTGAAGTAGCTTAAGACCCTTTCACACATGCACTGCAAATATGGATCTTTAACACATCTATGGGTGGATATCTCAACATAGAGTTCTTAGATAATTGGCGAGTAGAACCAGCACCAAACTGACAATAGCACCAGCCCAGAACCAGCACATGGTTAGCCTTAGTGGAAAAAACATAATAGATGTCTTCAGATCAGGTACCTTAGACAATCTGAGCAAATTGGACAATGAGTCTAGTTACTATCCCCTTTCCTGTTTCATGGAGAAGCATGAAAGATCAACGCCATTTCCTAACCACAATGTTTGGAGTGCACTAAAAAGCTTCACAATTTAGCTTCTCCAAGCTTTTTAGATTGTAATCACCAATTTTGGAGTTAACCGGGTTAAATCTCTTGGAGTTTGTTAGGCATACCAATTTTTGTAATTTTTTGAGTAGCCCAAGCACCTCAAAACTGTGTTCAAACACAGAATAAAAATTAGAAGAAAGAAAGAAAGAAAGAAAGAAAGAAAGAAAGAAAGAAAGAAAGAAAGAAGAGCAATAGGACCTTCGCCCCCGATGTTGGTGATTGGGCCCTAATAATTCTTTAAATGTCTATGCTAATAATCCATGTCGACCAACCCAAGACTCATGTTACGCATGCGCAACGCGCCTTAAAGGAACTAGAATGAGAACTGCGTGAAGTGGCTTGGAACTTGACACGAAATCTGACTGAGACTTGATTTGATCCGCGCTCTAGTTTTGAGAATGGAAATCTATGGCTTGCGGACCAGGGATGCAATTCACCATGTTTTTGTAAACAGGCGGTGAATTTTATGAGGATAATCCAGGAGGCATACAGGATCTGCACACCCCACCGCTGGCCCCGTCGGCACGGTAATTTGGGACAGAGCTGCCACACCAGCTAACTCCAGGTAGCGCAAAGTGCTAACGCTAGCTGTTTACATAGTTTTAAATCGTTTTCAATGAATAAACTACATAGCGCTCACTTATGAACCACTGCTTTTCACAGCATAACATTATTTTGTCGCGACATATCGAACTAAGTGACCAACGAATGTTTGTGCTGCGGCATAATAAACAAACACGTCTGCTAGCCGTATAGTAGCATGCTACGTTAGCTAGCTAGTTTGCTTTATCAACAATCATCGGTGCTAGCCATGGATGTATTGGTGTTCTTTAACTGTCTATGGTGCTAGCTGATGTTTTTACTAGCAGGTAGCTAACCAATCCAATGTCAAGATATTAAAGGAAAACCCGGATATTTCCGGTTATTCTCTTCAGAGTAAAGGCATACCTGAGCATTAATCTCCAAACACGCAGCTCACAGCACCTGATGCAGCAGTAAATACATTTCACAATACATATTAGTGGCAGGCAGATCCGCTTAAAATTACACAGGTATTTCGAAGTATAGCTAAATCAATGTAAAATCAGATTTATGACTTCTATAACTTTGCTGTTGGTATCAGATAATCTTAAACGCCCCTATATTGTCTTACACAGCACGTTATATATATTAAATATTTGTCAAAAATCTACTTTTACATACCTAATAGGCCTACACTAAATAAGGGTTTTGCCCTTTTGCTTTTAAGAAGTGTTACCTTTTATTCTAAAGACTGAAACTGTGTACTTCCGGTTAGTTTTTCCCTATGCTATAACGCTAACTTCCCCGGGCTAACGGCAGCCAGAGTGGCGCCGCTAGACAAGGCAAGCGACCTTAAACTACTTAAACATTATTGGTATCTTAGAATAAATAGTTCCGGGTTTTTCTAAATTGAAATGCATATGTAAAAATGCTGCTTCGTCTTGTTATATTGTTGGCAAGCTAGCTTTATCAATATACTGCTAAAACTTCGTTAAAACGTTACGTTACAGTTTCTGGTTCATACCTTCTGTCTGCCACCCACATCCACAACAGAATTATTGTGTGTTTTGTCGGTTTTTGCTAGAAAGCTAATCTCTCATCCGGATTTGCTCAACATTACAGCACAATAGCAAGATGACAGTAATTTATATCCTCAAAAGAAGAAAATAACACCGAGGTTAAACGTTATAACGGTACTAATTGAACTTAATTGGTCACTTCCACGCTTAGCTAGTTGCCAGTTTATACCTAGCTAGGTGCCCTAGCTATAACTAATGTCCTCTAATACAACAGCTAGCTAGGAATGCAGCTAGTGATTATTTTCATATTCGATTAATCTGTCAGTTAATTTCACGATTAGTGGTTTGGTCTATAAAATGTCAGAAAATTGTGTAAAATCTCGATCAATGTTTCCCAAAGCCCAACATGACGTCCTCAAATGTCTTGTTTTTTCCACACAAAAAAAGGGATTAAAGAAACCAGGATATATTCACGCTTAAGAAGCCGCATTTAGAGGATCTTTACATAAAATGACTCAAAACGATTTATTAAAATAGTTGTATGCAGCCCATATTCAGAAGCGGTTCACTTAAATGAGCCATCAGGACTTTTGTGGAGTTGTGATGCCACAGCTATACTATGTATGTATGTATGTATGTATGTATGTATGTATGTATGTATGTAGTGCCGGTACAGTACCATGAAAGTCATTCAATGCCTACAGTTACGCATGAAGTGCAGATGCGGAAGGCCTGGAAACACTGACCAATCAGAGCTAAAGGAAGTTGGAGTTTAATGAGACAGGCACTAAAACTGTGTTTCAATCATGTAAATGTTCTGGTAGAAACACAAGAAGTATGAACCTGAAAATTTGCATATGGTACCTTTTTTAATGTTTGTCTAATATATTCATTGAGGTTGACCGAATAGAATGACCTTGTATAACACTATACAACTCAACAGCACCACAAACTACAGCCTCCTAAAACACTGCAAATTTGAATGAACACCTCTTATAAAACAGTTTGACCAACTAGCATTTTTGTCCTCTTTTTCAGACATTGTCACCTTTTTGTCCTGATGCTGAGAAGTTTGTGTGGTCACACAACTGCCTCAACAGCTGTATTGCTGTGAAGATTGTCTCTGCTCTGGCTTCATGATTAAGTGAAGCTGTCAACAACATATATATTCTCAGAAATTGCAGTCAGTCAAGATGTCAATCACCAACACACCAACCAGCAATGATGCCTGCCTGAGCATTGTGCACAGCCTGATGTGTCACAGACAGGGTGGTGAGAGCGAGACGTTTGCCAAGCGGGCCATCGAGAGCCTGGTGAAAAAGCTAAAGGAGAAAAAAGACGAGCTTGACTCCCTCATCACAGCTATCACCACCAATGGCGCCCATCCCAGCAAGTGTGTGACCATTCAGAGGACACTGGATGGACGGCTGCAGGTAGGCAACACAGTAGTGTTGATTAGTTTTGACAAGCTTTGGCAAATGATAGACTTTTAGATGTTTTGGAAGTTTTTTTCAAGTTATTTTCATCTACAATAAACTATCAAGGCATCCGATTCAATTGCTTATCAATGAAGTAACATTTAAACAAGAATATCAAATGCCATTTAGCGCATTACAATTTGTTTCATGAACCAAAATTAAACCCATGGCAGTCTGTTATTCAGCATAATGTTTGCGACACTTGTGGAAAACAAGCTGCATTTAACCTCAGCTATAAGGACAGTGAGTTTCCAAATGAATTAACTCTGATTTTCGGTATTCTTTCTCTATGTTGTTGATGTTGTTCCCAGGTGGCTGGACGTAAAGGGTTCCCTCATGTAATCTACGCCCGGCTGTGGCGGTGGCCTGACCTGCATAAAAATGAACTGAAGCACGTCAAATACTGCCAGTTTGCCTTTGACCTAAAGTGTGACAATGTGTGTGTCAACCCCTATCACTATGAGAGAGTGGTGTCGCCTGGCATAGGTGAGTAATGTGGAGGTATTCAGTCTTTTTAAAATCAGAAAAAAAATGTATATGAGGTTCAATAGAGCCCATTGAATCATTACATAACAGTAAGACATTTAGTGCATTCAGTTCTCTGTTATAGCATACTAAACTGAACTCTGAACTGACACCAAAAGCTGCCTTTTAAAGGAGGAAATTGATGTAATCACTGGGTTTTAGCAATTGTCAGCAATACAGTTACTTTAGGGCTAAAACATGCAGAATTACTGGTGTGCTCCAGTAACTTTACTTAAAATCATTCAACTATTGTGACTTTTCTTGAAGTCTAAGTGACATTGCACTGTGCATGTGCCTGTTTAGTTCATCCCGTTCAAATTTCCCCGCTGTGAGATGAATAAAGTATAATCTAATCTAATCTAATCTAATCTAATCTAAGAAGATGGCATTGTCAACAACCTGTTTCACCTCTTCATGCTTCACATTGGTCTACAGACTTATCAGGACTGACACTGACCAGTTCTGGGCCTAGCTCTGCACAGATGGTTAAGGATGAGTATGATTTTGATGGCCCTCAGAGTCTGCCCTCAATTGAGGGAGGGCACTCTATCCAGACAATCCAACACCCTCCATCTGCCGGCCGCCCAGCTCCCTCTGAACCGTTTACAACTCCAAACCTGCTCCCATCTGCTGAGGCCTCCACCTCTGCCTCAACCTCATCCTTCCCTGCCATTGCTGCTGGATCAGGCGGTAAGATACAATTGGAAAATATACAGGGATACGGGACAAGCAAATACAGACAGACACATATTGTACATGCAAAATTGTGTCTGTAATTGACAATTAGACATTATTGTCTCATTATAAAATTTTAACTTCAGAAAGATTATTATTTTTTGGACATGTTCACTAGAAATCATTCATATTTAAGGCATTGTCTGGTTCTGTTTAATTGTTACCACCATGGTACATTTGTCAGTTTGTGCTCTTTATTGGTCCATCTGTGGATCTCTGACTTATGGTCTCCTTTTCTCCTCAGGAGCCAGCTCAACATGGTCTAGGAACAGCAGCTTCACCCCCAACATACCCCACCACACCAACGGCCATCTACAGCACCACCCTCCTATGCCACATCCGACACACTACTGTAAGTACGCCCTGTCATTGACTTACAGCTAGCTGTAAGGTAATACACAGACAACATTGTATACTTAAATTTGTTTTATGCATAGTGGGTGATCGCTTCCAATGCTCTCTCTGTTTCTCTCAGGGCCAGTGCATAATGAGCTCGCCTTTCAGCCTCCTATATCTAATCATCCAGGTGAGAACGCACAATTCATAAGTATAGAAACCCTGGACTGAATCTTTAAGTCTGGTAAATTAGACAACTCTGTGAACAGATCTTTCTTTACACAGATTATTTAAAGAGTACTGCCCTTGTTGGCTATCATTCATCCTTGATAAAGGCAGTGTTGCCCATTTCAACTGCCTCAAAAATGTCAGACTAGATTATATATAAAGCTGTGTTAATATGATCAGTTTAGTTGCCTCTGTGACAACTTCTGATTGTAATATTTGCAAATTCACAGGTTACCTTGTTGTCATAGCATGCAGTGCTGAAACCGTTAATCAAGTTTTTAGTGATGAAATTATTTAAATTAAACAAATTGATTAAAAAAAATCATTGTTGATATAATGGTTTTAGGTATTTATCAAATGCAATTGCAATTTCACCTGTTACTCCTGTTTATCGATACAGTGGCATGTGTTGCCCATCCAGCAAAGAGACACGAACTAAGCAAACAAAAAGAGCTTAAAATGCAACTTGCTAGTGCAGACATAGCAATTTCAATTAAGGAAAGGGGGAAAGCCAAAAAGCATAATATGAGCACTTTGAAACCATTGACCTTAGATTCTCCTTTCTTTTTCAGCTCCCGACTACTGGTGCTCCATTGCTTATTTTGAGATGGACGTCCAAGTCGGGGAGACATTTAAGGTGCCCTCTTCTTGCCCCATCGTGACAGTGGACGGTTATGTGGACCCCTCAGGTGGAGACCGGTTCTGTTTGGGTCAGCTCAGCAACGTACATCGCACTGAGGCTATCGAGAGAGCAAGGTAGGGGACCCAATTACCCTCAACATTTAGAGCAAAACACTTAAAAACTTACTGCTAATGTACTCCCTCAAATAACGTAGAGACAGAAGTATAGGTCTTTTTTTGCATTTGAAAAAGAAACAAGCTTGGTGGTATCTTTTTTAAATGTGCGTTGATGCTGAAGTATCCCAAAATATTAAGGAAAAATGCACATCCTTATCTGTATGTTCTGGTTGTAGAATGTACTATAATCTACATATTTGAGACTTGACAGCCTTACCACAATATCTGTACCATCAACGCATCAGTTGAAAGCTCAAAGGTGCATGTTGGTCCAAGATAACACATCCACATCTTCTTTATATTTAGTTCCTTTTATCCCTTCCTCTTTGTTTAAAAATAGCATGTGGATTTTCTTGTTACCACTTGTGGTGCTGTAGAACAACATTTAATAAGCAGCCCCCCAAAATGTGCATCTGTTATTCTACCAGCATGTTCACAAGAATGCACGGAATGTGAAAACATTTACCACAACTGTGATGTGAAACGTTAAAATGTTGCAATTCCTTCTGGGCCTTAAGGATACAGACAATGTTTTAGGTGAAAATTGTTGAATGTAAACAAAAATGAAAAACTCCACATGACGCTGTTATAACTCACATTCTTTCCCTGTTTCCTTTTATTCCCCTTCTGTCCTTTTTCTTCTCTCCCAGGCTTCACATTGGCAAAGGGGTTCAGCTGGAGTGTAAGGGGGAAGGAGATGTGTGGGTGCGTTGCCTCAGTGACCACGCAGTGTTTGTTCAGAGTTATTACCTGGACAGAGAGGCGGGCCGAGCCCCCGGAGACGCTGTTCACAAAATCTACCCCAGCGCTTACATCAAGGTAAGCACATGGGTCATTGGACTGTAAAAAGAGGACATATCTCAAGATGTTTCACAAAATGTTATACATACTCTTTGGAAACTGCTGAGTGCAAGCTCTAAACATCCCTTAGCATGCAGTCTACTCAGGCATTCTGTCCTTTTACGTTGGTTTTATACAGCAGTCGTGTGCATATGTTACACAAAATGTTCCCCATACTGCCACAGTTTTCCATCCTTTCCACTTGTAAGATATCCCCTAATGAGAGACACGTCTTCACACAGCCCAGCTCTTACTTAGGCTCTTGATAGCCTGTGGCGGTATTTGCAGGGGGATAATTGCTTCTGAATGTACAGCGTTTAAAGTCTTTTCTCTCCTGCCAGGTGTTTGACCTCCGTCAGTGCCACAGACAGATGCAACAGCAGGCTGCTACGGCTCAAGCAGCTGCTGCAGCCCAAGCAGCAGCTGTGGCCGGAAATATACCTGGACCTGGATCAGTTGGAGGAATAGCTCCAGCTATTAGTAAGATACTGTAACTGCAAACAAAAGCACATTCACACATACAGACAGTGGGCAGTAAATGCAGCATGATATGGTATGAATGTTGTAAGTGTGAAACAAATGAGCAGTAAGTGGGAGCTACAGTATGTACTTACATATGAAAATAACAGAGAAATGCTCACACAGATGTTTAACCTAATTTGCATATTTGATATTAGAGAAATACAGTATTGTATTGATCCCTATTAGATGATAAATATTTGCTAATATTGGCTTCATTGCTCCAAAAATGTTGCATCTAGTGTTTTCCTCTAAGTTGTTACTTTCATAGACAGTTTTTATGGGTTAATAGTAGGACTGCAACTATTTTCATTATCGATTAATATGTCAGTCATTTTCTTGATTGATTGCTTAATTTCTTCAGTACAAAACTCCAAAGATATTCATTTTTCTGTCATCTAAGAAAAGTAGCAAATATTTATGCTTTAGAGGCTGCAACCAGTGCATTTTTGCCTTCTAAAAATGTATGTAAGCTATTAAGCTAAGGTCATTTACCAATACATTTTCAATCTATCAACTTGAGTTATTAGGAATCACTTGAATTCACACTGTAATTCACTTGAATATATTCCTTTGGTTTTAATTGTTTTTTTTTATTCATACATATGCAGCATAAAACTGACCTGATTGCGACTTCCTCTCCTCCCGTCCTCTCAGGTCTGTCAGCAGCAGCCGGTATCGGGGTAGACGACCTCCGGAGGCTGTGTATTCTCAGGATGAGTTTTGTTAAGGGCTGGGGGCCCGACTACCCCCGCCAGAGCATCAAGGAGACCCCCTGCTGGATCGAGATCCACCTGCACAGAGCTCTACAGTTACTGGACGAGGTTCTGCACACTATGCCTATAGCAGACCCACAACCTCTGGACTAAGATCTTTACAACTGCAGCATCACACTGAAACATACAGTGGAAATGGGAAGTCTTCCTCAGAAAACAGTTCGGGTGGAGAACCCAGTGAAACGGCTACAACACTAAATCTGTCCCACATGAAAAAAAGGTGTGTCTGTGGCCCCTACTTTTGCATTTTAAGCAACGGTGACACTAAAACAAGCCAAAGCCATGTATTGATGATATCTTTATCTCTATTTTTGATAGATGGCTTTGATTTGTGATGACTGGAATGATGAACTGTAGGACTAGAAAAAGACATCACAGATAACTACAGCTTACAAAGCACCACAACATGCATATAGATGACCTACAGATCCCATTAAAACTGGAATGTACAGCAACTACTTAGAGTCCACAACCACCAACTACTGGCAGATATTAGATTGACTAAACAATGAAATAACATCTGAGTGCTGTACAGCTGTGGGATAAGATGACCCACATATCCAGTGTCTGGGCACCAGAGTACTGCTGGTTTTTCTATTGTTTTATTTTTCCATTTGAGCTGTTACAGACTACTACTCACCTGGGATAACAAGCAAGATTAGTCATCTGTCTGGCTGAATAGAAAAGCAGGATCACCGCTCAACGGCATGCTGGTTGCTGCCTCTCAGATACTGGACACAATCGAGGACCACCCAGCTTGGATCGGGGCATACTAGACGTTCACAGCAATCCCAGAATGTCAGAGAAGAAATGACAAGTGCCATGCCTAAAGCCAACTCGACCTCTGAACTAAAACAAGGTTAAGTCTGTGGACTCTTCTAGGCCAGGTATTGTCGGACTACGGGTTTAGACCTTAGGATCTGGTAGGGGGCCTGTTGGGCGTGCAATGACAAATCGTCGTCCCCCTCTGAATTAAACCTGATTTTGGAGCAAATGAAGAGCCCCCCAGTTGAGATTTTGGACCTGAGAATAATATCATGACATGCAAAGTTGAATTGCCCATTGATGATACAATGTATTACTTTTTACTGACTTACTGTGACTATGCCATGTACTCACTCATTCACTCAAAAATAGTGATGACAAGATGCTCACTGAAGTGTCATCATTAATCATTGGTCACTTTCCACCATGGTCCGTCTCCCCCCCTGTTTCGGGTACAGTTACGGTTTTGGGGAAACACCCTCTTTTATGCTGCCACAAAGGATGAATCTCATACACCTGCAAACTCCTTGCCTTTTCTCACTTTCACGCTGAGCGCAAAAAAAAAAAGAAACCGCTGGCATGCTTTTGGTTCATTGAGATTGAAGTGAGATGGAGGGAAGAGGCAGATGTCTAATTTAATCACAGTACAAGGATCAGGGTTTATCAATTTTTTGGCAAACCAAAGTATTAATTACTCAGAAGCATACTGTAACTTTAGTGTGATCACTGGAGTGAGAAGGCAGGTCAGCTGCTGGACTCTGTCCCAGTTATGTTAATTTGGAAGTTTCTTAAATTAAATTTTAAAGCTGATTATTTGTATTCACTTGAATGAAGATTGATTTTTATCTCTAAGCATACCCGACCTAGTTGAGAACCATTGTGCTTATGACTTGCAGCCCACTAATATACTACTTGATCCAAGTCTCTTGTGTATAGTTTACTGACAAAGATATGAGAATTTAGGACAGTTCCCCAGCAATATATTTTCTTGGTTTTATTTTTGTTACTTCTCTTGTTTAGTTTTATATTTTTAGCACTTTACTTTTTTCTTGTTTTTAATTCAATAACCTTAATTCTGAGGTGGTTGTCCTGTGATATGTTATAGGGAGTGGATAGGTTGGTTGCTTTTTTTTTTTTTATGTAGGGTTGTGCACAGAGGCAACTTTGTGATACATTTGTGGTAAAAACACCAATACATATTTTTAAAATCATTTTTTGCCCTTTCAGTCTATAAAGGCATATACACATTTGTAGGTTGCTTTTTTTGTTGTTGTTCAGAGTTGCAATCTATTCTTTTTTTTTTTTTTTTTTTGATTTGCTGGTTTTCTTTCCTTTTTAATCCATGTAAATAACTTGTTTTTGAAATGCATGTCAATTATTGCATGAATGTTAATGGCAAACAGACCCCTGCATCCCTACCCCCTTTTTAAAATACTAAGTACTGGTATCTGAAGAGAGTAGAAACTAGCGCCTGCTGTATACTGGTGTGGTGTGTTGCTGGTTTATGAGAACAGCATTAAGTAAACAGAGGGAAACTACATAGTCCTAACTGATGGAAATATATCATATAATAAATCATATAACTCATTTTGTAGCATCTAACTCTAGCTCCTTAAGAAGGCCACTTGTCTCCTGAGACCTAGTTTGTATACAGTAACTCTGTTATTAGTGTGCAGACTTGCATGTGTAAGGTGAAGGTAGATTGACGCACAAAAATAATTAGATTTCAACAAGAGTCCCCTTGTCTCCGCTGCCCCCGTGCTGCATGTGATACATTTTTATAGATCCCATGCATCGATTAGGAATACACTTAATTTCCTCATGTTCTTGCTTATTTTCCACATCAACCTGCCATACGGTATCGTCTTTCTGGTCAACTGTTTATGAAAAGACATGTTTTGGACAATGCTGTCTGGGTAGGTTACAGATAAAATGAAAAAAGACAAAGGTTTAGTTGAAACTTGGGGTCTATTTGTCACAGGAAGTTATCCATTTTGTTATCCAATTGAATAAGCAGTGGGTTGCTTTCTCTCCCGTCTTTGAGTATGTCACAATAATTTTAAAAAGCATTGTTAAAAAAATGTTTGTCCTACATCTGAGATTAAGAATCTGAATTATGCATCCGATCGATGAAATGGCAGGGAACAGGATATTTTGATTGTTACTGAAAGACCTGATGCTGAACTCTGGAGAAATAATCTGTTCATTAAGGTGGGCGGATGTTTTTTATATTACTTGCAGTTATTATAGGAGCCTAAAGACCGCTAAAATAAGTTGATGTTGACTACTATGACAGATTGCAGATATGTTTTACCTGAATTTCTTATGAGTCTTTAATTAAACATGGCCTGATATTCTCTAAGTGGTGACCTGTTTATTTTCTCAAGGTAAAAATTTTTTCAAGGATGAAATTGGGGGGGAGGGGGTGCACGCTATGTTTGGAAATAAGTAAGTCAGCATACATACCGATAGACCTTTTTGACAGCATACATTTTGACTTATAGCAGGTAATGCACAGCTGCATTTAATAACATGAATGACGGCTACATTCCACTTTTGGCTGGTTCTGGTATTTCTTCCTATGACATGTCAAAATGTCTGCCGTAAATAAAAAAAAATAAAGGTCTATAGGAATGATAAAGATGTACGTTGTCTACAGAGAGGTATACAACCGATTGGGGCAGATGTCAATCATGCACAGTGTATACACGCCCACACTGGCCTGAGCAGAGGTCTAATCGGGCAATACATTCAAATCGTGTGTGTCTTTGTCCAATTGCTTTTTGCTGTATAAGGAGATCCAAACAAGTACAGACAGTTCTGAGGACATTTGTGTGTAGTTCAATTTACCCAAGGTAAACCACAAACTCATGAGACTACCTCACTATCTGCAAGAAAACATCCATTTAAAAGGACCTACGACAATGGTAAATACACACAGGTGATTTCAATAATTTCATTATTGTATATTGTGTGGACATGTAAGGCTGTTTGGCATTTCCCCCCTCTCCAGTTAGCTTTGTTGTATCTGTTGAGATGAGACAAATCACTTTTGCACACACTGCAGAAGGTATTTTGGCCCACTCCTCCACACAGATCTTCTCTAGATCAGTCAGGTTTGAGTTTGAGCTCCTCCAAAGATTCTCTATTGGGTTTAGGTCTGGAGACTGGCTAGGCCACACCAGAACCTTGATATGCTTCTTCCAGAGCCCCTCCTTGGTTATCCTGGCTGTGTGCTTCAGATCATTGTCCTGTTGGAAGACCCAGCCTCGACCCATCTTCAATGCTCTGAGGGAAGGAGGTTGTTCCCCAAAATCTCCCAATACATGGCCCCGGTCATCCTCTCCTTAATACAGTGCAGTCGTCCTGTCCCATGTGCAGAAAAACACCCCCAAAGCATGATGCTGCCCCCCCATGCTTCACAGTAGGGATGGTGTTCTTAGGATGGTACTCATCATTCTTCTGCCTCCAAACACGGTTAGTGGAATTATGACCAAAAAGTTCTATTTTGGTCTCATCTGACCACATGACTTTCTCCCATGACTCATCATCCATGAAACGATCATCGGCAAACTTAAGACGGGCCTTGACATGTGCTGGTTTAAGCAGGGGAACCTTCCGTGCCATGCATGATTTCAAACCATGACGTCTTAGTGTATTACCAACAGTAACCTTGGAAACGGTGGTCCGAGCTCTTTTCAGGTCATTGACCAGCTCCTCCCGTGTAGTTCTGGGCTGATTTCTCACCTTTCTTAGGATCATTGAGACCCCACGAGGTGAGATCTTGCATGGAGCCCCAGTCCGAGGGAGATTGACAGTCATGTTTAGCTTCTTCCATTTTCTAATGATTGCTCCAACAGTGGACCTTTTCTCACCAAGCTGCTTGGACATTTCCCCGTAGCCCTTTCCAGCCTTGTGGAGGTGGACAATTTTGTCTCTAGTGTCTTTGGACAGTTCTTTGGTCTTGGCCATGTTAGTAGTTGGATTCTTACTGATTGTATGGGGTGGACAGGTGTCTTTATGCAGCTAACAACCTCAAACAGGTGCATCTAATTTAGGATAATAAATGGAGTGGAGGTGGACATTTTGAAGGCAGACTAACAGGTCTTTGAGGGTCAGAATTGTAGCCGATAGACAGGTGTTCAAATACTTATTTGCAGCTGTATCATACAAATAAATAGTTTAAAAAATCATACATTGTGATTTCTGGATTTTTTTTTAGATTATGTCTTTCACAGTGGACATGCACCTACGATGATAATTTCAGACTCCTCCATGATTTCTAAGTGGGAGAACTTGCAAAATAGGGTGTTCAAATACTTATTTTCCTCACTGTAGCTGTTTCAGTGTTGGCACATCATGTTGTTGAACATTTACCCTACTACAAGCTCCACACCAATGCCTATTGGTAGACAAAATTAGGATGAGGAATGTTGCAAATTCAATGAAATGGTTCCCTAAAAAGCAGTGTGTAGAGCTGAAAGGTTCCTGCAGAATACGGAAGATGGGCGCAAGCAACATTACAAAACAAATAAATAATGAATTAATCACACCAGTCTGACAAGTCTTAAAATGAAACAGTCTTTTATTAAGTAACTTTAATATCAGAAAAATAAAACTCTTAAATTCTCTTTACAGCAAATATATAATATCAGTGCTTTGGCCGCAATAACTTAAAAGGCCGTTATAAAATATAGTCTGCTTTTAAACTCCTGACTCAATTTGAAGACTTTATATGCCATAAGACTCCCCCTACACATACATAACAAAAGTGTAGTAAAATTAGCAAATACTTTGAACTGTTGGTACAGATAGATAGATAGATATATATATATATATATATATATATATATATATAAGCTACATTTTACAGAATACCGTTTGGTGGCGTACAGACATGGCCGGCAGCTTGAATCCTTGGCCTTTTTACAGTTGCAGTGTGACGCTTTACATTGGCGGTACATTATGAAGACATGCTCGTGATGCACATTCCATTTTCAACTAAGTTAAACGGCAGCTATCAATACTATTATCATCATCATCATCATCATACTTTAAAACTAATAACTAGACTACAAGCAGATAGCATCAACACCCTCCTCCTGCAACATTTCTGGGTTTCCAACTCTTCATTTACATAATCACTCAAAGTAAAAAAAAAAAAAGTATTGTAAACATTTTAATATAGATATATTTATGTATATATATGAAATGTAACAAAATAAAAATAAGTTTTGTATATTTATCATTAACAGTAATATTATATAATACATACAAAAAATGTTAATAGATTTATGTCAAACTGAGGCCTGACAGTGTATTGCATTCCCTCAGAAAGAGCAAAGAGAAGTCAACCCTTTCTAGAGCTGAGAAGTAAAACAAAAAAGGACGGAGAGAAGACCTGAGGGGACAGAAGCAGATGGGGCTTTTTTGCACTTGACTTGACTTATTTGGTTCCATTTCCTCGGGAAAAAAGACGATATTTAAGAAACAAAGCCAAGCAATAGAATAACTCTGAAATACTGCTTGCAGCTGGAATGCTAGCCGGACTGTGATCCAACGTCCACAAAGTAAAGCAACAGTATTGACCTTATGTAGTGATGGCAGAGTCCAAGATGTAAGAACCTTTCCAGCTGCTTCCCGTTTGAAATGTCTGTCAATTCATTCAATCCTTGTTCGTTGTTCAAACGAAGCCTGGAGACACTGTTATTTAAAGCTAAGATTTGAGATGATTTCCACCGATACCTTGTCTTCACTTTTCAGGCGGATGAACGGACCGATACACACTGAATGGGGAGGGGAACAAAAGTCAGTTTTTTGAGTCCAAACTTGCCAATAGTGTGATAAGATATGGGGAAGGATGTACTTAGTAGGGCACAGGTCAACAGCAAATGTGCTGATGAGACAGGAGAAGCAAAGTGTGTGCTATTGAAACATCTCATCAATGTATTAGAGCAAGTGATGAAGGTTAACCCCGACTGAAATGTAGTAGTCAACAAATATAGTTAAGATAGTTTGAGCGCTAATTGAAACCCGAGTTTAGTTTATCTAGTACTTCTTTGAGTAGTTAACATACTGAGACGTTTTTTTTTTTTTGCATAGGCTGCGAAGTGGCCGCAGTCTCAATTCTGCATCCTAATGGCATTATTTTGCTCACAGCTTACCAACAAGGACACAAAATGGCTGTGACAAGACAGCCACAGGGTGGAGCAGTTTAAGTGAAAGAAAATGTAATGAAATGGCTGAGAAGTCTGCAAGGGATTTGTTCCAGATTACACAGGTTTTCATAGTAGAGTTTCATAAAATATTAGCTCTTTTGACTCCCAGGTGAGGTGTTACTACTAACTAGCCATACTTATACCATCTACAAAAGTGATTGCAATGCAGGGGAGGAGGAATGTTTCTTAAAAAAAAAAAAGAAGGGACGAGCTGTGCATATCCTTCTGGCTGAAAACCAGCACATGGCTTCCCCAAACAAGGATGTAATTGAACATACACAAGTAAATGGGAGTGTTTGGTGCTGAAAAGATAAAGCAATAGGTCGTAAATACTAGAAAGGCTCAACAAAAATAGGACGCAAAAGAAAACATCCCTGTGATATAACCTTTGTTCCACCAAGATACTTTTAAGGGATTGAATAAATACATCAAGACCTCGGTCTGTCAGCTTGTGTTCTTTCGGGCCAAGATCTAGATTTGTAGATAGCGTTGTTAGTTAATTACAGGCTTTCCAAAAGGCCACCAGTTTGTTTTAAGACAGAGAAACACTGTGCGTCTGCTGAACCAGTGGTTTCTTTTTGTTTACTCAGAACGGAATTAGGCACGAGTTTACAGTAAACAGTTTTAAAGTAAAAATGGAAAGCAGCGTGGCGATACTGAAGCGGTGTAAAATCCTGGTACTCCAGAAAGGAACTACCCACTTGTTGGTTCGAGTCTGGAAAAGAAAGAATCCTGAGGCAACAAGAGGTTGCCTTTGGACTGGGACACCACTTGGTTTAAAAACCCTTTGTGGCTTTGTATGGATGCATGTTAATATGTCGTTAATATCAGCAATACTCAATAATTCTCATGTATGACCTAGAGCATCTTAACACCATATCATGTTTAAAGTAGCACAGACGAAGTTTGCTAGCCTGATAATTTTTTACACAATGATCTGGCCATTTGCCAGGAGAATACAGTACTGTTTATCCAGTTTACTGCAGTAGGCATTCCATTATGTGGAAACCAAGAGAATACTATTCTATATGTAAACATGCTCACCTCTTCTTTATTCCTTACAGTTTGCCATGAGCACAACTGAGAGGCAAGGGGGCTGGGCTGAATTTCAGCACATAAACAACTGTAGCAGCGAATTCTGTATCCTCTTTTTCTATGAACAAAACTATTATTAAAACTATATATATATATATATATATATATATATATATAAAAGCATATTTAAAATTTATTAAAGGTAGGCAGAAACCGATAATTATTTGCTTCAGGGAGAAGAAAATGTTAATCAAAATCATGATGAGCAATATATATCTCCCACCCCACCCAATGCTACACAGAGGGTTTCTAACCCTCCCATTGATCGATCAATCAATCATGGAAGAAGACTTCACAATAGCAGGCACATGAACGGGCTGAACACCCTAGCTCACGCCCTAAATACACATTATAAATTCAACTATTCTTCCTCACCTTTGTCAACCAAACACCAGCTTGGACAAAACAGGGATGAGGACACACCTAAACACTGATTTGGGGGTCAGTTTTGTAATTTCTCCACATTTGTTATGAATTGGAAGTGTTTGGGAGACATATCCCTCATCAGCCATCAAAGACAATGGATTAAAATCACATGTTGCGGAGCTGAATGGCCTGTGTCACCGGGGACAGGCACACAGGGCAAACAGCGTCTGGACCTTGGCATATATGGGTGGCACAATCTAGACAGAAGAGGTTATGGCCGCAGGGAACCAAGGCAGCGATCACCTGGTTATCCATACAGTGGATGCAGATCTCCTGTCCTCTCCCTGCTGATCCAAGCTCCGGCCGATAGGAGAGGGAGGATTCAGGTGGGGAAGAAGAGGAGGCGGTGCTTTCACTAGAAGAGGAGAAGGCCGAGCTGTAAGAGGGAAACCTTTGGGCATCGAGGGTCCCAGTCGAGCCAAAAGGCCCTCGTTGAACTCGCTGGGCCTGAGGGTGCTCCAAGGCTTCTGTCCCAGAGAAGGTTGGAGAGAGTCGGGGCGTCCCAGGCTGACTGGTCTGAAGACATTGATGACATCATTAGATGACATCAACATACTGTATCTTCAACATTCCTGTTCAGGATTCAAAACAAATGTTTTCTAAATGTCTTACTCAACATAATGCATCATTGATGCATTTTCTGGGCTGTCAGTGTCACTGCACAGACTTTGTCCTTTTTCAGGAAAGGGTCAAAGGTTATCAGAAGATAAAAATGGTAACTGTCACAAGCTAAACATCTTGGTTAAAATTTAATTTTGTTGGACACTTCCAGTTGCCCAGTCTGTGCATGCGTCTAAGTTGGGGTTTACATTACTGTGACTCTATGAAATAAGCTAGCTGCCAAGATGTATGTATAGCAGCACAGACAGGCATGTCACCATCAATTTTAAAGGGACTTATAAGTTCTTTGCTGTATAAAAATTGTAAACTGTGACTTAAAAAGGCACGTGCCAATCCGGTAGACTTGGATTTAACGTTTGGTCGATTCTCAGATTTCACATTTAAATAAATCAAAAATTGCTTGTACATGAGAAAAGCAATTGGTATATCCATAACTGTAATAGTAGTCGCCATTTTGATATTTACATACCAAACACCCAATGCACATTGTCTACAATAAAAGGATAAAGAGGCAAAAGCTCAAACTTAAAATTGTTGGAAACTGTGTGATGGTCCCACGGAGGCCACAGTATGCTCCCGTTGAATTTCACCTACCTGAGATTGACGAGCATCAAAGGCCTGGGGGGGTTGGTGGTCCACAAAGGGGCTCCAGATTTGTGGCTGTGCAGCAGGATGTGAGGCTTGGGCAGTGGAGATGGTTAATGGGTCAAATCCTGAGGTAGAGCCTCCACCTCCCAGGCTGACCACATCCTCAGACCCCACAGGAAGAAGGCTATCGCCAAACCAGAAACTTGTACTGCTGCCATTACTGTTGTTGTTGTTGTTGTTAGCATTGGCATTAAACTGACAGGTCGGGCTTAAATCTGCCACACGGTTCCCATTACCGCCGCCGTGGACAGAATCAGCTGAGCTGGAGCCACTGCCCAGGGAACTGGAGCTGTCATTGCGGTAGGTAGAAGACATCTTGACACCACTGTTAATATTGCTATTGATTCGCTGATTACCATTAATGCTCATTGGCAGCAAGCCACCACTCGGTGGTGATGCGCCTGCATTAAGCCACCCGGCCTCCCCCAACCCAGCTGGTGTGGCAGAATTCTCAAAGCTGACGTCTGTCCCATTGAATTGAAAGTCATTGTTGTCTACACCTGGAGCCTCAATGCTTCCGCAGGTTCCTGTGCGGAGGGCGATGTGCGCCTCTATCTCATCCCTTGCACGGTCCACGTTCTCGGGCATCCCTGTGACCTCGAACACAGGCTCTTTGTCCCGACTCGGCGTCACAATGTAGGTGTGGGTCTGTTGCTGAATACGTTTGATGGTTGCCCCTGAAAGATACGACCAGACCAAGACCCTTATACTTGAAAGACTTGTCAAGGGTTAAACGATTAAATAACTGCTCTGGTAACATGGCACCATGAATGTCGAGAGTGCACAAATTATGTGTAACCATTCCTGAGAAATATACATCTGAGCATAAACAAATTGCACAAAGAAGAAAAAAAAACCCGAATAGTTCTGTGTCAAGAAGAAATACGTGGTAAAGTATATGGTGCTGAATACATTAGCTAGAGAACAGATCTCTGTGTATGTCATTGTCACTTTTTGACTACAGCTTGACCAGATAGACTGCAGTCACATTAACACCATTATATATTTTCAAAATGAATTGGCAAGTAACAGAAACGTTTTACCTCATTGATTGTTAACACCACATGTTAAATATTAAGATTCCACACTTCTTCTTGCTTCTGTATGCATGGCACAGTGTTTCCTCACCACTTCCAAATTGTTGTCATTTTGACTTATGTCACCCTCTCCAGCCAAATGGCACATGGTTGAGAAGCGCTGCACTTCAATTTACAAATCAACCCCAGGACTTTCTGACACTGAGGTGGTAATGTCAACAGGGCAATAGGTTAAAGAAAGAGCAAAAATAAACCTACTGGAGTAAGGCTGAATATATTAAACTCTTCCACAAGCTGTAAGCAACTTAAGACACACCATTAGACAATTCACAATTTCCTTTAAATGCTCAGAAAAACTAAACAACTGTTATATAGGGGCCAGCAACTGGAGCAAACATGTATTTAAATACAGGATTATTTAAAAGACCCACCTTTGGGACCCACAACCAGCCCAACAACACGATATGGTACCCGCACCTGTGGGGTTGAAATGACACAGGGTAACTATAGACACTTTCAATGTCAAACAACCAAAAACATAAAACACAGAGAGACTCCTTTATAAAACAAATGTGCTTGGATAGTAACATACACAACATTCAGTGCATTACAGCAACTGCACTTAATGTGAATCACTGTATAAGTATATTTGTTTTAAATTTTAACACTAAATGACACTATGACTCCTAATCAGATGCTTGCTGACCTGAATGGTAGTCTGTCCAGGTAGAGAGGGGGCCCCAGGGCCGGTTGCAACCGACACAGGGCCCGTCTTGTTTCGAGAGGCTCTGATGAGGGAGAAGTGCTCCGCTGCAGACAGAATCTCCCTCTTAGCCATGGCCACATCTTCTTTGCGCCCTGTCACAACAAAGACAGGCTGCTCGCCCCTCACTGGTGTCTTAATGTAGGTGTTGGTCTTGGCTCGAAGTGCCTTAATCTTACAGCCTGTCAGGGGCAAGTGAAAGTGAGAAAAATGAAAAACAGGGGAATGTTGGATCACTTTAGATTCACTTTTAAAATGTAGCACCTTGCATTATATAAAGATATTAAACTTTGATGTTGAACTAATAAAAGACTATAGCATATGCAATTTCAGTTTCCAGTCACTAATGCCATTTAAAAGTTGCACAGCTGATGAATTAAATATTCCTTTCAGCTGTGGTTGAGAGTCCAGCATCATTATCAGAGCCATTTCCTGTTGTTGTCAACACTGCAATCTGTGCACCCTCCCCCAACTGGTCTTACACATAATTAAACTACCCCAAGTCTACCGTCGTTGAGTTCTGTAAAGTTTATATAAAATACCAGATAACTGTGTTGGAGCCAGTAGTGCTTAGTTGTGCTGAGAATCCTTGGTTATGTCACGGAGTTTACTATAACCTACAGCTGATGTGGCAAAGCAATGGAGACCAACACACTGGTCTTCGTGTTCTCTTTCGAGACAAAGCCGAGCCTGGTTTAGCACGGCAAGGCACGGATGAGGGCAGGCTCACGGTCCGCGAAGCACAGACAAAACATACATAATACCGACGAGCTGTCAACAGAAGACACAAATGGGTCTGCTGGTTCATAAAACTTGTGATGCAAACTTTTGATGAGGGTGTTGGACGAGTGTGGTGTTGACCCAGTTAGGATGAGTGCTAGCTAAGCTAGCTGCTTTCAAGCTAACTTAACGGTTGTTACTGTTACTGTGTTAAGAAGCTAAATGACAGTTTTGCTTTAATTGTGGGCCAGTGTAATGATTAAACTATAACGTACACAACTCGTCAGTGGTTCCATATCTAAAATTGTAACTTATAAAAATTATTTTAGTGTAACGTTACATCTGTTTGCTTTCCTTACTGCTTCCTGATGTATCTCCCCAAGTTAACGTTGACGCTACGTCCAAACTTCTATTAACAACTTAGCTAACTAACTTATAAATCCAAACAAAAACAGCAGAAAGACAACGACGACTCACTCACCCTGCCTGCCCACAATCTCAGCAACGTGCTCTGAGCTCGGCACCGCCACACACTCGGTCGTGTTGACACTCTTTCGCCTAGCCAACAGCGAAGACTCGGCCTCGTAGCCCGACTCCCCGAACACGCCGGGCGGTAGCATCGCCATGCCGCCAGCTAGTGGTAGGGCACTGCCGCCGACTCCAGTATCATCCCACTCGTCTCCGTTGTACAACAAGACCGTCTCGACGTGTGGCGGCTCCATCCCGGACGGCATCACGGAGCCGGCCGGCCGGGGTGGGAGGTGTTGGTGGTGGCGGGCCTGCGCTAGCATCGAGGAGTCTGCGGCGGCTCCAACTTCTGGCTCCTTGTCCTCGGGCGCAGCCGTCATGTTCAACTCATCTCCAGAGGGCGGCCGATGCAGAGGCTTCAAGTCTAAGACCGTACCGAGGAGGTTGAAATGAGAAAGTGGGGGAAGCTGGTGGTTGTAGTGGTGATAGTGGAGGCTCTCATCTACTTGTTCGGGGGTCTGGCTCTGGGTGCCGTGGTGCTCCTCAAGGCCCATACCGGCGAAAGCGTGCACTAGCGGAGGTGGGACCTCGGACTCTCCCTCGTCGGCCTCCAGCAAAGACGTGCTACTCGGCATGGTGCAAAACCTTTATAATATTGACGTTAATCGAAACGAATGATGATTAAAATTTGTTTTGGTTTACAATTAAATAAAAAGCGACCAGCGCCTGTTGGTTGAAATGTGAGTGGCTTTTGTTTTGTCTTCAAGCTCATGCAGCCCTCACTACACTGTAATCTCGTATCGCTGGTTCCCGCGAGATTGTGCTTTGGGGTCAGGGGTCAAACCATAGACTTTAATATTGATAACCAATTAAAACTAGCCCATTAATTTTGTAAGATGAAAGTCTGTGGTTAGTAGGCTACACACATTTTACCAAGAACGAGTTAGTAAAATATCAATATGGTCCTTAGTTAATTGTGTGTGCAGCAAACCTTTCACAAATGATGACCTATTAGTATTCAATAAAAACACAATACAGTTTATCTACCTACAATTTCAGTTTACCAATGGCCGTACTAATAGAAAAACATACTGTAGAAAAAGAGAAAAACCTTTGCTTCTACTTGTGCTGGGTTGGAGTCATGTGGTTTGTTCTTTACTGATTGGGTGATAAAAGTCCAAATGTATTGGCTTTGGAAAAGACTCATTATCATTTAACGCTACGTGTCATCTGACGCGTTATGATACACGTACTGATCCCCATGAAAATTGGTGTTAAATGAGCACTTTTTACGGAGTTATGCCATTAGACAACATAAAAACGGTGTTCTGACCGTTCAAAGCGGGCTAAGAAAGTGGCGTAATGTGACCAATTTGGCGTTCCATAATTAAACGGCAAGTGGCGTTTAATAGATGTGTGGTTGCGTTTATTACAAGCCAGATGAAGCCAAAAACAGCGTTTAACACACTGCAAAATTGTGACGGATTGTGACGCTTTTGGCTGTCCATACGTACTTGTGGTACGTATTAAACACTAATTTTATTTATTTTGTTTTAGTTCATTTTATTTTCTCTAGTCTGCTTTTGACTTGACTTCTTTTGCTCAGGTAATTCTTTCTTGTGCATGGACATTTGTATAGTATATATACGCATATACAGTATATTATTTCCCCAATGACAGTTGTGTATGTTGTTGGTTTTTGTCAATAAAAAAAACAAACAATTGAACGTCCACAATGTGTAACTCCTATGGCACCATTTTAATGCTAACGAGTACTCACCCGCCGTTAGCATTCCATTGACTGACATTAAGTTTGGCGCCACTTTGAGCGCTAATAATAATATTTCTTTATTTACAGACTCACGGTCCAGATAAAAAAGTTTACAACAACACATTACAAAAGAGGTACAGACCAAACACATACATACAACATAAATACACATAGACAAACTGACTCCAATATAAAAAATATCACAAAAGAAACACACATATATATAAACCTACAGATTAAAATGCCCAATAATTAAAACAGGTACAGGTGCGTGTTCCAGTGATTCCAGAGTTTTGACAAATACACTAAGTGCAGGATTGGTTATTGCATTTAAAATTGTATTATTTGACTTTGTTAATCGGCATATAAATCTGTACATAAACTTCCTCAGCACAGTGTGGAAGGTGGGAACATTACACGTCACACACCGATGGCTAGCTCTGGTCCATCTTGGACGCTTCATCAAAATGTTAAATGCATCATTGTATGCCACCTTTATCTTGTATATCTTTGCTTTACTGTAGCTGCACCATAGATGAGCTGTATACAGTGGAGTACAGTATGCTCTGAAAAGAGAAATTTTAACTTCTTCAGAACACATGAAATTTGCGTGCCAGAGTATTTGCTTGTCCATATAATTTACAGCACTGCCGCTGTATATCATCATCATCAAAAAATCGTCCCTGATAATGTGGCCCAAGTATTTTACTTTAGTAACCACATTAAGGTCTTGCCCTGACAAGTAAAAAGAGGGAAAGCATAGCTTCCTGTCCTCCTTAGTTCTGACAATCATTACAGCACTCTTTTAGCATTGAATTTGATGTCACGCTGTAGCCCATAGTTTGAGCAGACTCTAAGCAGTTGCTGTAGGCCAGCACTATATGGTGACATAACAATTAAATCATCTGCATACATCAGATGATTAATACAGCTATCCCCCACCATACATCCAGTTTTACACACATCTAATGTCCTAGAAAGATCATCCATATATAAATTAAAAAGAACAGGTGACAATATTCCCCCTTGTCTAACCCCATTGGTCACTGGGAAAGGAGCCGGCGTTTTCCTCCCCCATCTAGCTTGCATAGTTTGATGGGAATACCAATAATGCAAGATACGTGTCAGGTATGGGGGACCCCGCTCTTGTAATTTTCTAAATAGTTTACCGTGATAAACGGTCAAAAGCTTTGGATGCATCAAGGAAACATAAAAACATTGTTGAACCATGTAACAAATTCTTTCAATGCATATATACACATATCTGTGCCATATTTCTTTTTAAAACCAAATTGATTGTCAGTGGTTATTATATATTCCTGTAGTCTATCAAATAGAATTTGTTCTAACACTTTAGAGAGTATACTCGCTAGAGCGATTGGCCTGTAGTTTTCTATGCTTGATACCTTACAGGTTTTGTCTTTAATAACTGGGACTAAGAGTACAGATAACATAGAGTCAGGTAATATACCATGTGCTATTAATCCAGAAAAGCATAGATAACTTTACATCTGAAGCATTTATAAACTTTAGTTGTCATTGTTTATTTCCAAAGACACACAACAATGTATAAAAGGCTTCATTACCTTATACCTCATGTTATAGCTCTGTAGCAGGAGTTTTTGTAAAAATAGACGATTGTGTCATAACCAAGCAACTTGCTGTCGCAAAGTTGAGAAATTACCGTACCGTACAGGAGAAGCTCACAGGCAGTTTGGACTGACATTAACCGTTTTAGTTTAATTACTAATGTTAACTATCCTTTTAGTTAGCAATAATTAGCCTGTGGCTATGTTATTTCCTAACATATACCTACGATCTCCGTCGAGGCAAGATTGGGAATGATTGAGATTTCTCTTGGCACAGCTACCAGAAGACTTACATCTTTCAGACACGTTGCTCACGTCACATCTATGTCGTCAAAATCAGCGCAGTAACGCTTCTCTTAATAGAGATCAACAGTCGTAACCGTCGGTGGTAGACTTAAAACCAGCTACGACATGACTGAATTGTATATGCTCATATAGACACCAAAAGTTCATGGGGCACCAACCTTGTTTTGAGATAAATGTCTTTATTCGCAATGTCTTGGATAAGTACGTCATACCCACAATCCCACAGTGATGCCTCTGATTGGTGGAACTCATGCTTGTGGGGAGGGTGAGCTGTCAGTATCCAATCTGTGCGCAGGCTCAAGATGATAATCCTGTTTTACGAGGATTTACGACACTGCACGAATCACGATCTGTTCCCATGCTTCTGTCGTTAGCCTCCATTGGGAAGCTAACATTAGTTTTTATATTATGTTTTAATGCTCCCATGCACCAATAGTCCACCTAAACTGGTGTTTTCACTTGTGTTGCCTGATGGGCATGTACATACTTACTTACTAACAGCTAATTCGGCTAACCGCTATCTGACAGCTTGATTTAGTCTAAAATAATGTTTACTCAAACTAAACACTGGGAAAAGCAGGCTTAGCTGGAGTAACAGCTCTTGTATATTTTAACAGTTATTTTCAGGTTCAATTTATTACATGCTGCCTCAGCTAATTCGGCTAGCCGCTAGCTGTTAGTTAAACAAACTTTAGCTTCCTTTATTCAGTGGTGCACTGTGGTTTATGGGATGAGTAGCTCCTTAGCTCAATAATGAAAATATGTACACAGTCTTCAAAATGATATGTTGTATGTTTATGAGTCACGTCGTAGCTGGTTAGCCTAAGGCATGGTCTAAAACTTTTTATATACAGATTTTTCCAGACGTCAATGGGAGAAATTAATGGGAAATTTACTTCCAGAATCCAAGCTCTTTCAGAGGAGGGGAGGGACTGTTGAGCTCTATACATTCATTAGTAACCATCCATCACCAGAAAAGTGCTTCTTATAGACTTGTCACTGCCCAATGTGAGTCAAGTGCAGATTTGATTTGCGCATGCGTCACTTTGCGACAAGTAGCATGCAAGATGCTAACGAGAGACTTCTGTAATACAGGAAACGTAGTTCGTTCACTGCTGGCAACACATTAGCAATCAAACACAACAAAGGCTGTCACTTGAATGGCGTTTTGAGCTAACATTAGCAATCAAATAATCACAGATAGCTAAAACGTTTTTTAAATGATTTCCATCTTCTGTTATTGTTTGTAATGAGATAAGTTTATTATTTTATGGATTTCACAAATTACAGTATGACACGTTATTCCGTAAACCATTTAAATCTGAGCATGCATGATTCAAATCTGCACTGGACTCACATTGGGCAATGACACACTTCACTGGTCTCAGTTGCAAGTCTATGGCTCTGTCCATTTCTTTAACTGTCGATGCTTATAATACATCTGTTGGTGTCATTGACTGTAAAATTAATATTAACAGTCAATGGTTGGTGCCCATCTGCCCAGGGCTAATAATAATAATTTGGTGAATAAGGCCTAAGACTAGACACACCATTGTGGCATGTATACTGATACACTCTACACAGACATGGAGTGATCAAGAGATAAAAACAGGAAGAAGTAATGTTTTATAATAAGGCTTAGATTGAGGGCAAGGATAACATATTTTAGCTAATGCAGAAGCATTGATTATGAAATTAATATTAATGGACTATGTGCAGAAGCCGTCAATAGATCAATGAGTGCCTGACCCCATGCAAGCTACTTTGTGTCCAAACGTGCTGCCTCTCTATGCTGGTTTGATGAAAAGTGACTTTTAAGTAAAAGAAACCTCAAATACAATAGATGGCTTTTGGAGAATTGATATAGAGATTGTCCAGTCTTTCAAATAATTGGTTGTCCAACTAACGACAGGCTGAAAAAGTCTGACAGCAGATGCCCCCCACCGGAAGTTGACTGTGGTGGCAACAACCATCCTCTATGCAGTGGTCTGCTGGACCAGTGTCATCTTAGGTGCAGACAGAAAGACCCTAACTTGGGAGGTCTGCTGTACTCCATAGATAAACATTTAACAGAAAATTATGATTTTTCATTACACACCCAACCCTCTGAAAGAGGCCCCCTATCCTGTAGGTCTTTTTTTGAAATCTCTGCTTCAATGAGGCACTGTTCTCAGTTGTCCACAATAACCCAGAGTGTACTATAGATCAATCACTTCATAAGGGTTGATGTTGAGTATTTTGCTACTGTACCACATGCTTCCTGTCCTCGTGGCCATCATCATCAGTGTCTTGAACATAGATTTCACGCATGAAGACACAACTTGCCACAAACATCTCATAATAAAAAAAGGTAGCATTGAATACCCCAATACACAGTTCTTATGAGCACAACATAAAAGAATATGGATAATAATACATAGATTAAAGAACATGGAGAACATAAAAGAGCAGTAAAACAATTGAAAAGGCATGTATTAAAGAGAATATACAACAATAATACAATAATAATGGTCCTTACACAAACTTGGGCAAAGCCAAGAAATTTTGTCGTAACTGGAGGCTGTTTCAAATGATAAGGATTAGGATACAGTCAAATTTTGTATGTATGGATTGTTGTTTAATCTAGTTGTTTTGTTTTTAACGTAGGCTATCAAAATTTAGGTATATTTACGGTATTGTATAAACTATTTAACAAAACATAATTTTCAGATGTAATATATTATCTAACCACAAAGTGGCAGCCACGTTGGAGTGTCTTGAAAAGGCAGCTACACTTCTCTAGCATGTCTTCGTCTAGTGGTGGATGTGGACCTTAACTGTCTATGATGTGGAACCATTAGAGCGAGAAGGGGGCGGGCTTTTGTCAGATGACAGCCAATCCCGTGTCTCGTTTGTAAAATGTTAACTTTTTTTATTTTATTTTAATTTTTTTATTCATTCATTCAGAATACAAATATACAAACAAACAAGGCATTAGAAAAACAACAAAACCAATTTAAAAAAAATAAACTTTTGCCTTGGGTCGAGCAAATCAAAACATAAGAGCATATACATAGCAAATTTACATTCAGAAGAAAAAGAAATAAGAGAAAAAAAAGAAAATAAATAACAAATAAATTAAAAGTTTCAAGTAAAAAAAACAAATCAAGGGCTTTTCCAACCTTAACCCGTTTCAGTCACTTATACAAAAGGTTTAGCTCATTCTTCCAATGGATCAGGGAGGGTTTTGTCTTAAAACATCTGCATTTATGTATAAAATGTTTCCCTAAAAGTATCAAATTGTTGAGAACAAAGTCTACCTTCTTATCTTCAACAAAAACACCAAACTTTATATTCATCACTGTCAGAGGTGGCATCACGATTTCGCTGGTCTGTAACCAGCTCTGCAGATCTTTCCAGAAGGGTTGCACCAACTCACACAGAAAAAAAAAACGTGTTATAGAATCTCAATTTCCTTTTCACAGATAACACAGTTATTTGTATCAAAATTGAACCTTAGTCTTAAGAATTTGTTTGTTGGGTAATTTTCATTTAAAATTTTAAAGTTGACCTCTTTCACCTTTGGAAGAAGTGGAAATGAGATATAACTTTTCCTTATTTTCTTAACCTCTCCATCACCAAAGTCTTTCAACATATATTTTCTTCTTACCGGATTAGGATAGAATTCCTTTAATAGAATATTTCTGATAACTTTGTTGGTACATTTATGGTCACAGGAAGGAATTGCTTCTAAGCAGAGCTGCCTCAGACCAGGAGAAACCCTGGAGTACCTAATGTCTTCTCTCACCATTGATTTTAGAGACATTGGTATAGCTTTCAACAAGCTATCATAACACTTGGCATTGCATTGGAGTTGATACTTCTCACAAAACTCCTTGTGTTGTAACAAGATCCCATTACCGTCCATAAAATGAGCAATTGCCCAGATTCCTCTGGAATTCCATTCCTCCATGTACACAGATTTTCTGCCTACCAATATGTATCTATTATTCCAAACTGGGGTATTATGAGGTGTAAAATTATGTTTATAGATCAACTTCCAATAGAGAAGAACCTGCTAATGGAAAGTGGAAAGTTTGATTGGTAGTGAGCTGCATTCAAAGTCACATTGCAGAAGAAAGTCAATTCCACCCATTTTGGAAAATATTAAATTGGAGACACTAAACCAAAAGGATTGCTTGTCATTGATAAAAGATTTTAACCATTTCAATTTTAAGACACCATTCATTATATCAAAATCAATCGCATTCGCACCTCCATCTTCATAATTTTTAACCATGTCAATTTTTCTTATGTATTGACATTTGTTTCTCCATATGAAATTAAAGTTGACCTTGTTTATGGTTTTGATCATATTTGTAGAGATGGGTAAAGTGAAGGCCGGGTAAATAAGTCTGGATAAGCTGTCCATTTTGGATAATAAGACTCTCCCAAAGATTGTAATATCTCTCTGCAGCCACCTATTTCAGATTAATTTACACTTGTCTATATTGTTCCATATATTCATTTTGTCTGAAATTATTTTATCCTTGGAAATAACAATCCCCAAGTATTTAACTTGAGACTTGACTTTTATGTTATACAAAGGTTGCAAGGGATAATCATGTAATGATAAAATTTCACATTTATTTAAATTCAATTGTAAGCCTGAAGCTCTTGAAAACTGGTCAGTGATTTGTAAGGCTACGGGAATTTGATTTTCATTTTTAAGAAATAAAGTTGCCATGCCCTAAAGCTACAGAACTATTAATGCCATTATTTAGCATCCCAATTATATTTCTAAAATTTTCCCCAAATCAAAAATGATGCAAAGTTTTCAAGATAAAGGGATGTTCAACAGAATCAAATGCTTTATAAAAGTCTAAGAATAAAATAAACCCAGTTGGAGAAAAAAGAGAAAACTTCTTTTTCTATACTTCTAAAATCTTTGCTTTCAATCCCATTTAGTAATTGAGTTTCGCTGCTGTCTATTTTTTTCAAAACTACTAAAATATGAAGAGTTCTTTTCACCTGCCTCGATCCATTTCGCTCTTGACCTTATAAAGGCCCCCTGTGCTCTTTCAAGATATAGCTCGTCTAACTTGACTTGTAACTCCATTAATTTGTTTTTCTCTTGATAATTAAGGTCCAAATTACTACAACACTGGTTAATTTCCCTCAAAAAATTACTTTCATATCGTCTTTTTTTCCTATTTAGAACCTTACCAAAAGTTTATTGTAAACTCTCTAATCTTATATTTAGTAAATTCCCACCTACCAATATAACCTTCAATTAAGACATCTTTTTCAACATCTCTTATAATTTCCCTAACCTTCATGCAATATTCCTCATTTTGTAACATTTTAGAATTAAACTTCTAATATCCTTTGTTTCTGGTTACCTTCACTGTGGGTTCAAAAACTAGATCTATAAAACAATGGTCAGATAGTGGCGCTTTAGAGATTTGAGTTTGTTTAACATATGCCATAAAGTTATCACTTACCAGCCAATAATCAATCCTAGATTTACTTTCTCCATTTGGCCTAAACCATGAAAATGCTTTAATCCCAGGATTAAGAATTCTCCGTGCATCATTCAAATTGTTGTCTGTCATAAAACTTGCTATGACATCATTCTGCTTTGCTTTCCTTAATCTAGGAGGCAATCTATCTTCCCATTCATCTGGAGCCATGTTCCTGTCACCTCCTACTAAGACGTAATCAGTAGGGTCCAATACTTTTAACTCTGAAATCACATTTGTGATAGTTTCCATCAGTAATTTGTTTTGACCATCATTATTACACCCATAAACATTGGTTATTATAAAGAATACATTTTCCATCTTCATTACCACCGACAAATAATGTCCATCTCCATCGGCTCGATGGGTCAATATTTCTCCAGGGAACTTGTTGAAGCATATCGCCACACCTCCAGAATGGTTAGAACCATGACTAAATAAAATGTTGTCTCCCCACTGATTAGACCAAAAGGCTGCATCAGCTTCAGAAGAATGAGTCTCTTATAAAAACAAACAGTGAGATGTTTGCCCTTTACAAAACAGAAAAAATGCTTTTCTTTTAACAATACATTTCAAGCCCCTAACATTCAAAGAACCAAAACAGATTTTCTCATTAACCATGAATACCAAAAAGGAGAAAGCAAAAATAAAACTATTAGTATAACAGTTGTTAACCCACTCAGACTAAGAGAAAACCATAGGCTTTAGGGAAAGTTTCGTCCCTCCAAAATTTTGCACTGCTTTACAAGCATAAACCGACCGTGATCCGTCAACTTCACCTGTCGTCTCCAATTCGCCGTCCGTCGATGTATCCATGTGGCCCCCGGAAGAAAGCAAGTTTCCCGGAATGCCTTGCTTGTTCAATTAGAGGCCACAGCCTCCGTCTTTCTTCTAAATCCTCCCGTGGCAGAACCTTTGCAAAACGGATGCATTTCTCTTTGCAGACCGGAGAGTTTTTGGTCCGCCGCCAGATTTCTTCCTTCACCCATCTTTTAGTAAAGAGAACAATAGCGTACCTAATCTTGTTGTCAAACTTTCTTCCGACTCTGTGGACAATGTCCACTGCTTCTTCCAGCTTCGACCCCATATCTGGGGCAATCATTACCAGGATTTGGGTGACCTTCGTACGGATAGCTTAGTCTTTATTCTCTTCCAAACCTTTAATTCGGAGGCACCACCTCATCCTGTATCTTTCTTGTATTTTGACTCTCTCCTTAAACTCATTGTTCTCTTTGCAAAGACGGACATTTTCTATCTCCAAATCTTCAACTTTCTTTTTACATTCTGTCAGCACCTCCGTGTCAAACTGAACTGTCTTCGCTAAGCTAGCAATCATGGCACTACTTTGTTTTGTACGCTCACTTAAATCGGCGAGCTGTACTTCAACTCTCTTTTCCAGGGCAAGAATCGCCTCCAAAATAATCTTGTTAGAAATGTCATCACTCTCACCGACTTCAGTGGACTTGGTCTTCTTTTCCACGGGTTGCTTGGTAGGTGTTGGCGGGGCGGAATCACAACCAGAGCGGTCCATTTTATTTAGCATAGTTACATCCATAGCATAGTCATGCTCTTCTTCCCGCACGTTTTCAATTCTTTCGACGTTAGGCGAGGATTTATTTCCTTTGGGATCTATTTTAATTGTTGCCGGTTTAATAACACGTTTCGAATCCATTTCCACACTTCAGAGTGGACATTCAACAATTAATATACTTTGGGACTACTTGTAAAGAGCTCAGAAAACCGCGACAGCTCAGCCCGCCATCTTGCCTCGACCCCCAAAATGCTAACTGTCTATGGTTAGCATTAGTCCAGTGTTGCCAGATCTTGCGAGACAAATAAGCAACCAGGCCTGTGAAAACAAGCAACTTTTTCTACGGAGCCCCCCTGAGATCCTGGAAAATAAAAATAAATAAACGGTGTGCACGGTTTTACAATCCGTCAATTTCCATCCATGTGGACAGATTGGTAAACTGTCCACATGTTAGGGTTTTATTTCCTCCCCCTGAGCTTCAGGACAATGACCACAGGAGGGAGTTAAACCACCTTTTAACATTATTTAACATTAGAAAACTGATGGGATATCACTTTGATAATACTTTATTGTCTTTATTTGACGAATGTTCTTATTGTTGTTATTATTATTACTGTTATTTTGTTGTCTTTATACTGTCTTTATGTATTTTTTCTTGCTAAAACTGCTGCTGGAATTTTCAATTTCCTCGCGGGAGTCAAAAGGATTGATAAAGAGAAGTCTAAGTGTAAATATACACTTTTTCACAGTGATTTTGAGTTGTTCCCCACGACGGATTGAATCCATTATTTTTCTCCTTTCTCTTTCTCCCAGTCTTTGTTACATTTCTTCCCGTATTTCACCCACTTTATCCCGGGCATTATTCCTCCAAAAACTCTCCAACAGTCCAGTCACCATCAGTCGCTACTTGCGCTTTTTCCTAACCAGAAAGAAACAGATTGCCCTGCTCTGCCTCTGATTGGCTGGTACACGTTGCCCCCTTGGTCAGAGCCAATTAGAAGCAGGAAGTGGGAGGGAATAACTCTGCTGTCTCCAGTGTGTATGGGGAAAGGGGCGGAACCGAGGGAACAAGCAAGACAGCCTCCCTAAAATAACTGCTTGACAACTTATTATGGAGCTGGGAACAAGCCTAAATAAGCACCTACACTTTAGTAACAAGCCCAAGAAAACCGCGATCCGCGACTACCAATATTTGTAAGCGACTTTACAGAAAAACAAGCCCAAAGTCGCTTAGAATAAGCGGACTTGGCAACACTGCATTAGTCCCATCCGGGTGAGCACTTTCAGGTGAGTTAGCAAATGCTGAGACAAAATAACATTAATTAAGAAATATTAATGTTTGAATTGACCTTAACTTGAATGACTACAAAGCGCCCATAATACACAATTACACTAGCCATAAGAAAATGTTACAAATCCCTTAAGGCTTTCTGTCTCTAAAATATAAACGCTAACAAGCTAGCTAGCTACCGTTAGCTTTAAGCTAACAAATTTAAATCAATGTCCGGGTATGTGTAACGGATTGTAAATAGGTTCTGTTAAATTCCAGCATAAATGGGAACAGCGCCATCTGCTGGCGTCACTTTCACATTGCGCTGCAGTGTTAAAAGTAACGAATTCTGGGTAATCTACAGCAGAACTCCTGATAACTGCTGTGGTAAATTGCACGTTAAACGCTGCAGAGACTATGCTAGCCAAAACGTTTTAAAGCCCACCACACAAAGTTTAATTTTACTGTATTATTGTTGTGATGTAGTTTAGCGCTGAATGCCGCTAGTTTGGCGTCGAGTGAGGTACTAATTTTAAGCTCAGAGCTGAATGCTAAATTTAGCTAATTTTGCATTGTTTCTGACGCTATTCCTCCGTCTGACCCACTATGCGTTGTATAGGTCTGCTTGTGTCTCTGTCCAAGATGTCAACGTGCTTGCCCTGATTTGGTCTGGTTTCCCTATGTGCAGACGCAGTTTCACACACACACACGCAACACAGCGAGACTGTCCCGTAGAGAACCGTCACATATGCTTTGTCATTTTTGTCTTCTTTCCTCCTTTGTTATTGATTCTAGTTTATGTCTAATGTTTATTTCGGCAGGTCCGCTCAAGTTTTTACTTTGAAGCTTGGCTCTCGGATATCAGGATGTACGGATCCTTTCGGGTGCTGTTGCAGGTGCTGTCGGCCCAGCTTCTCTGTGTATGGGTGCCGGTGTCGTAGGTGTCGTGCCAATGTACTTATCCCCGCCAGGATTTGTATCCCCTGGCCGCGGGAGCGCGCATGCACACAGAGCGGAGATTCTGCTGTCCTTCGAATTGTTTAACTGCTGCACTTTGAATTTACCTCTTAAATTGAACAAATAGCGACGTGGAAGACTCGACAGGGTTTTCCATAGTAACATGGGTCTCAGTTAACTACATAAATACGTGTATTTGTCTGTTACGTTAAGGCGACGTGTGAATTGTTTATATAGCGTCGTTTAATATTATGGACTGATAGGCATATCCTCCCGGTCCTCTAACGTGATTTCTGTTTTAATTTAATTTAGTTTAATATGGCTTTTCAATTAAGCATTTTTTCACCTGTCTACCATATGAGTTACATAGGAGGTACTCAAAATATCAGACCGTTTTTCACCTGATATTTTGTGTGTCTGTCCTGTCATCATGAGTCTTATTTTGAGTGTTTAATAGGTCACAATAAACAACCTGAAATAAATTGGGGAGGTCTGCTGTTGTCTAGCAGAAGTTACATAGGGGGTACCCAAAATATCAGGCTGTTTTCTACTTGATATTTTGTGTATCCCATCCCTAACATGCAAAGTGTCTGTCCTGTCATCATGAGTCTTATTTTGAGTGTTTAATAGGTCACAATAAACAACCTGAAATAAATTGGGAGGTCTGCTGTTGTCTAGCAGAAGTTACATAGGGGGTACCCAAAATATCAGGCTGTTTTCTACTTGATATTTTGTGTATCCCATCCCTAACATGCAAAGTGTCTGTCCTGTCATCATGAGTCTTATTTTGAGTGTTTAATAGGTCACAATAAACAACCTGAAATAAATTGGGGAGGTCTGCTGTTGTCTAGCAGAAGTTACATAGGGGATACCCAAAATATCAGGCCAGTACCCCCTATGTAACTTATTTATTGTGACCTATTAAACACACAAAATAAGACTCATGATGACAGGACAGACACTTTGCATGTTAGGGATGGGATACACAAAATATCAAGTAGAAAACAGCCTGATATTTTGGGTACCCCCTATGTAACTTCTGCTAGACAACAGACCTCCCAATTTATTTCAGGTTGTTTATTGTGACCTATTAAACACTCAATAAAGACTCATGATGACAGGACAGACACTTTGCATGTTAGGGATGGGATACACAAAATATCAAGTAAAACAGCCTGATATTTTGGGTACCTATGTAACTTCTGCTAGACAACAGCAGACCTCCCAATTTATTTCAGGTTGTTTATTGTGACCTATTAAACACTCAAAATAAGACTCATGATGACAGGACAGACACTTTGCATGTTAGGGATGGGATACACAAAATATCAAGTAGAAAACAGCCTGATATTTTGGGTACCCCCTATGTAACTTCTGCTAGACAACAGCAGACCTCCCCAATTTATTTCAGGTTGTTTATTGTGACCTATTAAACACTCAAAATAAGACTCATGATGACAGGACAGACACTTTGCATGTTAGGGATGGGATACACAAAATATCAAGTAGAAAACAGCCTGATATTTTGGGTACCCCCTATGTAACTTCTGCTAGACAACAGCAGACCTCCCCAATTTATTTCAGGTTGTTTATTGTGACCTATTAAACACTCAATATAAGACTCATGATGACAGGACAGACACTTTGCATGTTAGGGATGGGATACACAAAATATCAAGTAGAAAACAGCCTGATATTTTGGGTACCCCCTATGTAACTTCTGCTAGACAACAGCAGACCTCCCCAATTTATTTCAGGTTGTTTATTGTGACCTATTAAACACACAAAATAACACCCATGATGACAGGACAGACACACAAAATATCAGGTGAAAAACGGTCTGATATTTTGAGTACCTCCTATGTAACTCATATGGTAGACAGGTGAAAAAATGCTTAATTGAAAAGCCATATTAAACTAAATTAAATTAAAACAGAAATCACGTTAGAGGACCGGGAGGATATGCCTATCAGTCCATAATATTAAACGACGCTATATAAACAATTCACACGTCGCCTTAACGTAACAGACAAATACACGTATTTATGTAGTTAACTGAGACCCATGTTACTATGGAAAACCCTGTCGAGTCTTCCACGTCGCTATTTGTTCAATTTAAGAGGTAAATTCAAAGTGCAGCAGTTAAACAATTCGAAGGACAGCAGAATCTCCGCTCTGTGTGCATGCGCGCTCCCGCGGCCAGGGGATACAAATCCTGGCGGGGATAAGTACATTGGCACGACACCGGGCTCCGAGCTAACATTTGAGCTGCCAGACACCAAACCGTGTTTCTACGAGGACATCATCGGCACCAAGTGTACACTGAAGTTTCAGGTGGGTCTTTCGGCCCAAACTTCAGCCCTCTAGCCTTATTCATCATCCTAATCTGGAAGTTCTCATTTTAAGTGTTTATCAGAGTCCATACTGCATGCATGGTCAACTTTTTAAAATATAAGGACAAACCTATTTTTTTCTTTTAAACATAGGAGCTTTTGTCTGTCCCATTGTATTTATTAATGTAGCAGGGATGCTCATTGCATAAAGTGTTATTTGCTCAAACAGGTAGATTTTGTCCGCATAAACAATTCTTATAACATATATTCTTATAATCATATAAAATATCATACATCTGAATGTTCCACTACTTAGCAGGTTTCTGTACATTTTTATTACAAAATAAACCATATGATTTACATCATGTATTTCCATATAAATCTGAGAGTGCCCGTTTTTCTATATTTGATAAGTGATAATTCATTATTAATTATATTGTTTTAAACTCTCATCAAAAATGATCTCTTCATCCCAGTCTGTTATGCCTAAATATGACTCAAATCTGTCACAATTTGAGATATTAAATAATTAAGAATTTATTTTTAGAAATTTATAGCATTGTGTTTTAGAAAAATACTGACTTTGATGTGACAATCATGGCAAAAGTTTTATCTGGATATGTGTTGTCTCTCCTAGACTTGGAATGAAGCTGACTTAAATGGAGGATTCTGTTTTACAGTAGTCTGAAAAAGAGTAAAACAAGGCTTTAACAGCCTGAAAAATGATTTCAAATATACTGTAGATTTACTTGGACATTTTAGCCTTTAATTTTAAAATCCTACATCAGAATGGTCTGATATTACCTGAGTGACACCATGGATATGTGATGTCTCACCCGGACTTGGAATGAAGCTGGCTTAACAGTAGGATTCCGTTTTACAGTAGTCTGACAAAGAGTAAAATATGGCTTTACCAGCCTGAAAAAGATTTTAAATATAGCTGTAATTAGACATGTAAGCCTTTAATTTTAAAATCCTACATCAGAATTGTCCGATATTACCTCAGTAACACCATGGATATGTGATGTCTCACCCAGACTTGGAATGAAGCTGGTTTAACAGGAGGATTCCGTTTTACAGTAGTCTGATAAAGAGTAAAATATGGCTTTAACTGTCTGAAAAACGATTTCCAATATACTGTAGATTTACTTGGACATTTTACCCTTTAATTTTAAAATCCTACATCAGAATGGTCCAATACTACCTGAGTGACAGACTAGATATGGGTTGTCTCACCCAGAGTTGGAATGAACCTGGCTTACCAGGAGGATTCTGTTTTACAGTAACCTGAAAAAGAGTAAAATATGGCTTTAACAGCCTGAAAAAGATTTCAAATATAGCTTTACTTTGACATTTAAGCCTTCAATTTTAAAATGCTACATCAGAATGGTCCAATATTACCTGAGTGACACACTGGATATGTGTTGTCTGACCCAGACTTGGAATGAACCTGGCTTAAAAGGAGGATTCTGTTTTACAGTTGCCTGAAAAAGAGTAAAATATGGGTTTAATTAACAACCTGATAAAGATTTTAATACAGCTTTACTTTTGAGCCCTTAAATTTAAAATCCTACATCAGAATGGTCCAATATTACCTGAGTTACAGACTAGATATGGGTTGTCTCACCCAGAGTTGGAATGAACCTGGCTTACCAGGAGGATTCCGTTTTACAGTTGCCTGAAAAAGAGTAAAATATGGCTTTAATTAACAACCTGATAAAAATTTCAATACAGCTTTACTTTTTAGCCCTTACATTTAAAATCCTACATCAGAATGGTCCAATATTACCTGAGTGACAGACTAGATATGGGTTGTCTCACCCAGAGTTGGAATGAACCTGGCTTACCAGGAGGATTCCGTTTTACAGTTGCCTTAAAAAGTGTAAAATATGGCTTTAACAGCCTGAAAAAGACTTCAAATATAGCTGTAATTAGACATGTAAGCCTTTAATTTTAAAATCCTACATCAGAATTTTCCAATATTACCTGAGTGACATGCTGGATATGTGTTGTCTCAGCCAGACTTGGAATGAAACTGGCTTAACAGGAGGATTCTGTTTTACAGTTGCCTGAAAAAGAGTAAAATATGGCTTTAACAGCCTGAAAAAGATTTCAAATATACTTTAGATTTACTTGGACATTTTAGACTTCAATTTTAAAATCCTACATCAGAATGGTCTGATATTACCTGACTGAAACCATGGATATGTGATGTCTCACCAAGACTTGGAATGAAGCTGGCTTAACAGGAGGATTCCGTTTTACACTAGCCTTAAAAAGAGTAAAATATGGCTCAATCAGCCTGAAAATAATTCAGTGTAGCTTTACTTTTAAGCTCTTAATTTTTTAATCCTACATCAGAATGGTCCGATATTACCTGAGTGCCTCCCTGGATATTTGATGTCTCACCCAGACTGGGAATGAATCTGGCTTAACAGGAGAATTCTGTTTTACAGTAGCCTGAAAAAGAGTAAAATATGGCTTCAACAGGCTGAAAAAGATAGCGTTATCTTCAATAGCGATTTCCCCCAGTTTTGAGGTATGTTGGAGAGCTCTTTTAGGCAGACGTTTCACAGTTTTGATCAGCTCAAAAACTCCAAAAATGACGATGTATGTTCAACGTCACTATATGAAGTTAGGGACCGTCTAACAGTGCAATACGACACATTTCAATCTTACTGTCTCAAACCACTGCCAAGTCATCCCTTGAACATGTCACACTTGAGTTTGTAAAAAGAAAAATTTAAAAATAGAAATACTCAGCAAATTATGGTTCCATTTTATCAAAGCTATTGCCTAAAATGCACATTTCAAGCATGCCATAGCCAGCAATGAGGACACCGAGGTCCAGATCGCTGTAATTCAATTTTATTTATAGTATCAATTCATAACGAGAGTTATCTCGAGACACTTTACAGATTGAGTAGGTCAATACCAAACTATAATTTACATGGACCCAACAGTTTAGTAGTTCCCTCCAGAGCAAGCAAAAGTGCGACATAATGTCATAATTATTTCCTTAAAAGCCCAGCTCTCTCTGTGCAAGAGCTACCTGAGCCTACCTGAGCAGCGCAAGTTGGTGTTAGCTAACCTTGCCACACCCCCACCTAATGTTAACTCGCTGATGGGACAGTGATTCGGCTGTGGAAATGGGGCGTTTTAGTGTAACATGGCTAATATTTTGAATTAGCTCTGTTGATTTTATTTATTATAAAAATAATATAAAATGTTATTGTTTTTGTATTTATTTACCATTTTGGGATCTTATGTAGAATGCAGGTGGCTGTTTCTTTAGGTGCTCTTTAGGCTGTTACTTTAGGGTGTTCAAGAGGTTAGGTGGTGTAGAAGTACAGGACATTTTATTTAAAATACATCCCCCCCTTCCAGATCCCTGTTTTCTTCCCAATTTTAAAATATAACAAGTTACCCAAGACATCATGAATACTAATTTTAGTTTTGCAAAAACAGCAACAACAAAAAAGTTCTTAGAAAATGTACATAAAGATAGCAGTACACTAAATATCTTCTCTCCAGCCCCAGGAGCGGGAGTGAATAGTTTAATGGTAGTTGCATTCCAGTGCTGCAGCTCCTCTGTGTTAAATTTCATTTTAGGGAGGGGGAAATGGCACCACCATCTCCTAGTCCTTAAAGCTTCAGTAGGTAACTTTTTTAAAAATGTATTTTTTTACATATTTGTTAAAACTGTCACTATGTCCTGACAATAGAATATGAGACAGATAATCTGTGAAAATATCAAGGTCCTGTGGCTCCTCCCTGTGCTCCTACTGCCACTTGCAGAAATACACCGCTCCCGGTCAGAAACAGCCAATCAGAGCCAGGAGGAGTGTCTTAGCAGTGTCAATCACTCTCGTGTACGCGCTGCTCATACCCCTCCCCCCGCTGCTCATACCCCTCCCCCCGCACAGCGCGTACCGTCGTTCAAGCTCAAGATTGCCAGTGTACTGCAGCTGTGCTAATGGCGGAGAAACAAGCTAACATTTCAGGAAAACTGCCGATTTCTCGAGTGACACCTGCTCAGAAAGCAAAGACGGGCAAACAGAAGAAGACCGATGACGAAAAGCGAGCTAAAAAGAAAGAATTAGACCGAGCCCGAAATAAAACGAGGGTCAACATCGGAGCGGCTTTTCAGAGGTGGAGGGAGCTACGCCTCCTGAAAGGTTTCAACACGGATTCAGAGCTAGCCACATTTCTGCTTGACACGTAAGTATCCCTGCTTGATTTGTTTCATTTTTAAGAACTACACAACTAAGATAGCGATGGTCACAGTATCACTAGTGATAGCGCTAATCTCATTTTACTCTAGATTGTTTCTAAGTCTAACAGTTAGCTTGTTAGCTTGTAGCACAGGAATGTTGTACCGCTTGTACGAAGATTAACTTTATTTTTACCTGCTAACTCCTTCACCCTAACTAGCAATGTTGTTTCGATACCTACATTTAGTAAGCCCAAATGATTTTTATCGATCATAATTAAATGTAGCTATGGTGAAACTACTTTAAATGTGTGCTGTCCCTGTCAAAAATAAAAAAGTAAATGAAATCTAATGAGAGGACTGCTCACAACATTAGCATTTAGCCTGTTGTGTTGGCTGTTTTGTAAACCGAAGGTATTCAGAAATATGGAAATTTCAATAGCAATGTCCAGCCTCAGCAGCTGTGGTCACTTCCACTATGTGAAATGACAAAATAATCCAATAAAAAATCATTATGCTTTTGGAACCATGCTGGGCAATGCTTCTCTTACATTCTATCAGTAAATCATCATTCCAGAGCGACATGTTAGAAGTATATAGTTTAGTTATATTTGTCTAGAATTTTAAAAACAGGCCCAACAAATGATGTATGGCATGGTTTCTTGTAGATGTCAGGTTGGTGCTTCGGCCATAACATCAACACCAACCAAACGTCAGAGGACCACACATCCTATCCCTGCCCTTTCCAGTATCGTTAGCGACTCATCCTCAAATCGGTAAGAAAATGACTGTGAAAGGCTATATTACTAAATTCACTGTGTTGGTTCAGGCCTTAGCAGTATTCATGGTGTGTTATTAGATGTATGGACTGACGGATTATGATGTGATACATTGTAGAAACATAAGGGAAATTGAAAATTAGAGCTAAGTTGGTAGAGACACAACATGTAAAGTAAACTTCAATGCATGATAAATGTGTGTTTAAAAAAAAAATTTAAAAAAATCTTATGGTTTGACTGCCATTATTTGATTTTCTACAGAGATGATGACTTTGGGGAGGGTCTGGGCTGCAGTGAAGTTGGGAGACTTCTATTCAGGTTTTGGAAACCAGGTAAGTCGTGAAAGACTCTTTATTCATGTCAGGATGAATTCTGGTTTGGACTAAAACTATTAAAAAAAAGTATTTACATGTTCTTCTTGTTGTTAGTATGTCATCGCTGGACATTCATGATGACATAGATGAAGATGACTTCAATCACATTCAAAACTCTGTGTAAGTAGTATTTATACATATTATTTAATCTGAGATTTGATGTGTTGAGTGTGATTGACTAATATTTTGAGCCCTCTACATAGTATTGACTGGGCTGAGGACAAGACATGGGCTCCACATGAGGACACAGGAGATGTTTCAACATCAGAGGAAGAGGAAACCATAGAAGAGGGCAGTGACTATGATGACAGTGATGATGAGGATTACATCCCCCCTTTATGTGTTCGGTAAGTTCCTAACTAAAAGTTATCTTTTAATGAAAATTATTTTCTTTTCTTATTGCTTTTTTTGTATTCCATCAGCACTGGTGGGGCCATTCAGCAAAAAATATGTCTGGATGCTCTTCAGGCCATCAGCATGGAGGACACTGTGCATGACACTCTAGACCCAGAGCCAATAGAATCCCAACCAGTGCCAGAAATAATTAAAGTCCAGAGTGAGGATGACATCATTGATCATCCTGCAGCCATCGCTTATCATGTCTGTTTGAAACAACTCGCAGAGTATCTGTTGCTGCCAATCCCAATGTGTACAGTGAAAGACCCACTGACTTTTTTGGAATGTCGGGCCCCTGGACCATTCCAGATCCAGACCAAGTCCAGAGGAACAGCTGTCATCATGCAATGGGTATGTTCATTTGTGTGTGTTTAATCTGTTGTAACTTCATTATTTTAATAGTTGGAATGTAACGCTGAATGTGTTTTCCAGATCTGTCCAAACAATCACTGTGTGTGGCAGTGGAACTCCCAGCCTACTTTCAAGTATGCGATGCAAGCTGGGGACTTCTTTTTGGCATCAAATATAATCCTGTCTGGCAACAACTATGCCAAAGTTGCATTGCTCTTCAGGTTTATGAACATGGGAATAGTGGAGCGGTCAACCTTCTTCAAAATACAGGACACATACTGTGTTGATACCATCAAAGACTTTTGGGACAACAAAGAGCAGAAGTTGTTTCAGGCTGCAATCAAAGGACAAGGTTGTAGTACTTGGTAAGTATAATAGTCATTTATAGCACCCCAGGCAATATTCACATGCATCTCTGCAGACACTGTTGTCCCCAGGTTTGACAAGCAATCTTTGTTTCTAATGCATCTGTTACTTTTTATAGCTGATGGGCGTATGGACAGTCCAGGGTTTTGTGCTCAGTACTGCACCTACACCATCATGGAGAATGACACCAAAGAAATCCTATCAATAGTCAACATTGACAAGCGAGAGACGCAGAGGAGTTCTGTAATTATGGAGAGGGAAGGCTTTATTAGGAGTTTTGACCAGCTCCACCAGGAGGTTAAACTTGCTGAAGTATGCACAGATGCACATTCACAGATATCTGCTCTCTTCAGTAAGTCTAATACATTCATACTAATAGTAAATGTTTGCTTGACCTCTTAGGATTTCATCTGACAATGAAACTGTATATTTAATTACATTTCTGTTGTACTCTTATTCAAAAGACCCAGTCAAAGGAAAATACAAGGATAGCGGAGTGCTGCACACTCTAGACATGTGGCATGGTTCCAAAAACTTGGGCAAGAAGATACATGCAGTAAGTGTTTTGATTAAAAAGAAATTGACATCACAAGTGTCAAACTTGTATATTTTTCTCATTTTTATTTCTTTTTGTGTTTATTTAGGCAGGGTTGCAAAGGGGTTGTTCCATTCTTTTGCAGTGGAACAAGGATGTTTGCAATCATTTCTGGTTCTGCTGCAAGATGGCTGAAAACTATGATGACTTTTCGTGAGTAATACTATTACTCACCCAAACATACTAGATGTAATTTTCTTTGCTAATACTTCAGCACTCGGGTGTTGTTCACAGGTTTTTGTAGAACTTGGTATTGTTGATTACTGCAAGGGAAATGTATTACAATTATCAAATGAATACACACCTACCAAGAGTGAATATTGTGGAAAAAATACCATTATAAAAATTGTATGTTTTAATTATTGTAAAAGTAAGTTTAAACTGTTCTGTTCATTTTCTAATTTAGGACATGTGGATTGGCCTTCTTCACCATGTAACAGGAGAGCATGAGTGGTCACTGGATGCCTGTCAGCATGGGCCCTTGGTGGAGAACAGAGACAAGGGTTGGATAGAGAAGGGGTCTGTGGCCCATCAGGCTTTATCAGATATCATTCTCAATGAACGCTGGCTGAAGGAGGTACACAAGTACTTGCACTTTAGGTATGATTATGCTTATTCATTTTCCTGTCATGTCGCCTCTAAAACACTATTCAGTGGTTTTACATATTACTGTTGAGAAAGAATTTATATAATCTTACAGTTCTTACTGAATTTGTAGGTCGACTGCTGAGCTGGAGTCTTTCCATAATCATATCTTGATGTATGCCAGCAAGCGCTTCAGTTTCAGCCCTCCTGTATATGAAGCCAGAATCTTACTGGCTGGCCTGGATTACAACAATCATGTTCACAGACCACCCAAGAGAAGGACTGATGGCTCCATAGAGTATGTAACATGCATAATGTCTTATCAGGAGTGTTGGGTAGTAAATGTGATTATTTGCACATTGTATTGCACACGTCTGCATTACAATCACCATGTAATGTCAGAACATAATCTGGAGTTACTAGCCTATAGCCACAGATTTATAGCCGTCTATTGATTATCATATGTATTTTGAAATACTAATAGACTCTCAACACTACATAAAAGTGTGTGTGAGGAGTGTCAAGTTAATATTTATTTTGCTTATTACTTTACCATCTCACAAAAGGCATAGAATATAAATATTTACGTCTATCAAAAATATGATTTCAGATATCGCAAACTCTATAACAAGAAGTCCAGAAAGTGGAGTTTGTATGCCGTAAAAGAGAAGGACTACCATTACATACCAAAAATTCAGAGGGCAATTGTAAGAAAACGGGTGTCATCAGGACGTGGACTCCCGCGACTTACAACTATGAGACCAAGTGACCCACGTCAGCATGGTGTGCTGTCCGGTGTGCCAGCTCCCACCACACAAGAGCTATTGAAGACCCAAGTCAGCAGGGGCCAAGGTAAGAAGTAAATGTTTTGTATCAAACCATCACTGCTACCGGTTACCTTCCTAATGGAAACTGTAAATTAATTTAATTAAAATAAGCCAGGCCACGTTTGGCAAGGCAGAATTCTATTTTTGATTTTTTTTTTTTTAAACATGCACGTTTTCTTCCCCCTCAGGATGTAATTTGTAAATCAAAATGTCTGACACATAAAATTGTTTATGCTCCTTCAACAGGTCAGACATTGCCCCAGTCATAGAGGCACGTGAAGGAATCAGTCCAAATCAAAATGTTCATATATTTCCTTGTGCAGGAGTACTTTGCAAAAAAAAGCTGATTTATTTTTTACCCATATGCGAAATAAAACATTTCTAAAAGCTTCCTCAACATTGCATGACTATTATTGACCCAGTGATTCTCATCATTCCTACTGAAAGTTTAGTGTTTTAAGTTGATCCAAATGGTAATTCAGTATTGTATTGTGTAAAGTGCTGCTTTTGTTCTCACAAATGAACGATTACATAAATTATTTAAAACCCTTTTATTGAAAAATACTTAGAAAAAGTTTAATAGAAATATAAGCAATTTTTTTACATAAAGTGTTCAAAGTTTTAAAGCGCAGCACCCAGCAGCTATACCCTCCTCGGAATAAATCCCTGTATTGTCCATGAGGATCTGGAAAGCGGTCCCGGATTGCCCCCACACAGCAGCTTGGGATGACCACTCTGTGACCAGGACCCAGAGTCCCACACTGCCAAGCCACAAACTGTCTATAGGCTGCATGTCTGAACTGCCTGTTGTCTTCACCTTCGTCTGGAAGGTCAACTACAGCACGCAGGTCATTCCAGATCCTCCTGGCCAGACGCAAGACTCCTGCCTGCAGAATGTATGCCTCCATGTGTGGTAGACTTGAAATGCAATGTGGTGGCTGTTGGAGGCAGCACTTCCTCTCCACCACAGTGGGCATTTCTCTGCATCTCTGGCAGATGCACCATGATGGTGGCCCGGGGACCGGAGGTAATGTAGGAGGAGCAGCAGGTCCCAAATGGCTGAGGACATCAAAAATTAGGCTTGGATCCCGTGCCAAACATTGCTCCAACACTTGTTGTGTCTGTTGTAAATTTAATTTTTTAATTTGCTCCTAGTGATAACAGATAAAAATGGTTACTGACGCTCATTATCCACAGATAAACAGCTAACGTTACACTAGATAGGCCTATATTATATAAACTAAATTTAACTATATTATACTTTATGATGTGCAAAGGTAAAACATTTCTAACTGAGGTAACTTACACGTTCATAAGCAGTTCTCTCTGATCTTAAATTATCCACACGCGCCATGTCCTCTCTGCTGAGGTGCTCGGGAGTTTGACCCCCTCGGCGACCTCTGCCCCGTCTCCCACGTGCCCTGCCTGATGCTCCGTGCACACTGCTTCCTCTTCTCCCCGCCCGTCGGCTCGTAGACGTCGCTGTGGGGGTGTATTCCTCGTCGGAGCCCATTGACTCGGTGTCAAAACTCTAGCCGCATAACATACAGATAAAATGTCACGCACTGTGCAAAGCAACAATTGAAAGCTTCTAATTCACTGGCTTGTCATGCTGCTGAAATAATGTACTAGCAAAGCTAATCTAACAGTAGGCCTACATATCTCTAGAATAATTACATACTATAACATTAGCTACCGTTATGTTAGCTTACTAACTAACGTTAGCTATTTATGACTTATAGAAAGAGTGCAACGTTATAACGTTACATTACATGCATTGCAAAAGACGTAATGATTTTAGGACCAAGTTTGTAGTCAAAATATGGGCAGGCCATAGTCAATGTACAACATATCGTTGATGTTTCGTCCCTACCAGTGAATGTGCCATAGCTGTTCGCCGTCATTGGTGGCCCTGCTTACTTGACTGCGCGTTCACGGCAGGCTCCACTGAGGGGGAGGAGCTGTGGAGGGAGGGCTGTAGCGCAGCAGAGAGCAAGGGGGAGGGACCTGTAAGGTGTGCTTGTTCAAATTTTTAGGCTAAGTCCACGTTTTCTCAGAACTCCCTACTGCAGCTTTAATAGAGTATTTGGCTTTGGCATACTGTTGTACATTGTGATGATTATAAGTGATCTGGACATGTTTTGTCAGTTTCTTGGACATCACAACAAATCATGAAATGGTACAGAATAAATTACTGAGATCAGTTTGAATTAAGCTGTGTTGTGACTACCATGCCCATTTGCTTAAATGACACTCAGTCTGGATCTACAGTCGTGGTCAAAAGTTTTGAGAATGACACAAATATACATTTTTACAAAGTCTGCTGCCTCAATTTTTATGATGGCAATTTTTACGTACTCCAGAATGTTATGTAGAGTGATCAGATGAACTGCAATTAATTGCAAAGTCCCTCCTTTCAATAAAAATGAACTTAATGTTAAACATTTCCACTGCATTTTAGCCCTGCCACTAACGGACCAGCTGACATCATGTCAGTGATTATTTTGTTAACACAAGTGAGAGTGTTGATGAGGACCAGGCTTGAGAGCACTCTGTCATGCTGGTTTAGTTAGAAAAACAGACTGGAAGCTTTATAAGGAGGGTGGTGCATGAAATCATTGTTCTTCCTCTGTTAACCATGGTAACCTGCAAAGAAACACGTGCTGTCATCATTGCTTTGCACTAAAAGGGCTTCACAGGCAAAGATATTGCTGCTAGTAAGATTGCACCTAAATCAACCATTTATCGGATCATCAAGAACTTTAAGGAGAGAGGTTCAGTTGTTGTGAAGAAGGCTTCAGGGCGTCCAAGAAAGTCCAGCAAGCACCAGGACCGTCTCCTAAAGTTGATTCAGCTGTGGAATCCGGGCACCACCAGTGCAGCGCTTGCTCAGGAATGGCAGCAGGCAGGTGTGAGTGCATCTGCACGCACAGTGAGGCCAAGACCTTTGGAGGATGGCCTGGTGTCAAGAAGGGCAGCAAAGAAGTCTCTTCCCTCCAGGAAAAACATCAAGGACAGGTTATTATTCTGCAAAAGTTAGAGGGATTGGACTGCTGAGGACTGGGACAAAGTCATTTTCTCAGATGAATCCCCTTCCCGATTGTTTGGGGAATCCGGGAAAAAAAGCTTGTCTGGAAAAGACAAGGTGAGTGCTACCATCAGTCCTGTGTCATGCCAACAGTAAAGCCTCCTGAGACCATTCATGTGTGGGGTTGCTTCTCAGCCAAGGGAGTGGGCTCACTCACAATTTTGTCTAGAAACACAGCCATAAATAAAGAATGGTACAAAACATCCTCCGAGAGCAACTTCTCCCAACCATCCAAAAAGCGTTTGGAGACCAACAGTGCCTTTTTCCAGTGTGATGGAGCACCTAGCCATAAGGCCAAAGTAATAACCAAGTGGCTCGGGGAACAAAACATCAACATTTTGTGGTCAATCTTCAAGAGGCGGGCGGACAAACAAAAACCCACAAATTCTGACAACCTTGGAGAATTGATTATGCCAGAATGGACGGCCATGAATCAGGATGTGGCCCAAAAGTTAACGGACAGCATGCCAGGTCAAACTGCAGAGGTCTTGAAAAAGAAGGGTCAACACTGCAAATATTGACTCTTTGCATAAACTGAATGTAATTGTCAATAAAAGCCTTTGGCTCTTATGAAATGCTTATGATTATACTTCAGTAACACATCACAAAAATACTTAGAAACACGGAATGAGATAAATCTTTGAAATCCAAAAATTTTAAAAACTTTTGACCACGACTGTACAGTCACGTTTAATCTACCCTAATAACATCTGACAATAATGTTATGGCAGGCCATGATTTTGTATTTTAGCCTATGAATGATTAATTTCACTCACATACTCATCTGGGGTTTTGGATTTTGCAGTTCTCTCTGGCCCTTGCAGAAGAGAGTTCTCCTGTAATTGAATTAAACTGAGTATATCGGTGCTTTTCTGTGAGACCTTGATCAGTCCTCTTGTTGTACATGTGCACACACCGTCTGATCTGGCTTCCTCTCCATTGTTTTTACATGTGCTTGACCACATGTAGAGAGTAACACAAACATACTGACGCTGGAGCACATGTGCACGTGTCAGCTGTCAACACACTGTCGAAATACAATCACTCCATGTGGCCAGTAGAAATCCCATCTGATAAATCTCAATTGTTATTGTCATTTGATGATTAATAGGTAAATTGTGGTAATTGATGGAAATTAAATATCAATTACTACCAGTTACTGTATGTATTTTCATTTGGACACATTAGAAAACAACATAAGGGTTGTTAATTTAGAATCTGAAACATCATCCTGGGTCACTGCTGGCATCATTTCCATAGAAATGAATCTGAGATTATCAGGTGAATGACCTTATCCCAGCAGTTATTTAAAGGGGAGGCACAGTTCCTCCCACAGTGGGAGCATAAGGAATGGAAATATCTTGGGAGCTCTATAAGACCCAGTATACCTTGTTAATCCTGCTCCACCCAACCCCCCTGACTGAAACTGGAATTTACTGCACCAACTGCACTTTAACTCTTTCTCCCTCAGATAGAGGGAAAGAGAGAAAGAGGGGGGTAGAGAGAGACTGTTTGAGAGAGAGCGAGAGAAAGAGGAGGGGTGAGGAGGAAGAAAGCATAGTACGGTGAGAATTCATGCTGTGTTAGCATCCCCTCAGCAACTCCATCAATACTGCATACAGCTGAGACACTGGCCTCTGTACTGCATTTGCAGGCTCGGCCACAGAAAGAGAGCAACTCCCACGACCGGTCTGCTCAGTCTGCTGCTGGGGGGGTTCTCTGCGAGGAGCTGAGCACAAACACACACACTCTTGAGCCTTTGCTGCATCAAGAGACAGAAGAGGAGAGCGGAGGATTGTACAGAGGGAAGCACGGACTGGAAATACTCTAGTGGACAGAGCCAATCCCAGAGAGGGACAGGATTGTTAGAAGACTCATGTGCTTATATGCTACCGTGCTCCGCAGTGGAAGCTGAGCACCAGAGAGTTTGACAGGATCTCAGTGCACCTGCTCCAAGCACATTGGTAAGGTTTATTTATTCCTTTTACAGTCAGGAAAATGTAGCTCTGGTTTTATAAGTTCCCAATATATGTTTATGTGGTGCTCTGTGTACAGATGTATTTTGCCTGCATTTGTGCCCATACTTGTATGGAAGTTGTTTGCTCTTTCAGATAACAGATCTTCCCTGAAGAACAATGTAGTAGTGCAGTAAATCACAATACCAGAAACACAGAGTAGATTTACATTTTATTAGTTCTGTGACACATGTTTTTAATAGTTGGCACATCATTGTACCTTATATGATGTGACGTGACAAATAAATTGATTGAACTCTTGAAAACTGGGAGAAAATTAGATATCATACAGTACATCTCACATTCTATTTATTTCTATTGGCGTGTGGGTGTGTGTGTGTGTGTGTGTGTGTGTGTACGTGTACGTACACATGCTGAGAAACAGGTCAATAGCAGACTTATTATATGGAAGCACAACTCATCTGTAAACCACAAGTCTAGTTTTCCATGACATCATAGACAGGTTATCGCTCAAAGCCGCAGCAAATTGACCTGATCAATGTTGGTAGTTTATATTAACCAGTTAATGAATAAAGTAATGCAAAATCTTTCACCTTTGTGCACTCCTTTTAGTGCTACAGTAAACAATGCTTAATGACAGTATATTTCTAGAGCCATGTGGCATCTAACACTAAAGGTTTGGTTTTGAATACCATTAAAACCTTAACTTGACCTCTGTAGTCTGTTAAAACGTAGGTCAGACTAAAGAAATATTCCATCATTTTCAGTTTTATTTACACCCTTTACATACTGTATGGGGACTTATGAAGATGTCAGCTCTCCTGATCTTGCCTGTAACATGGCATTATCCACTAGCATTTGCCTACAATAAACAATACAAACAATCGTAGAAACTCGGTCAGGAATGGTGTGAATGAACTTGCTCGCAGTGTATGATTGTGTCACGTACTAGAGCTTCTTAATGGGGATTGTGGTAATCCAATCCATTCTTTTATAGTTAGACACGTAGACAATGGAGTAAATAGCAATTAATCAAAAGCTTGTTGGCACATGCTGGTGACTCCATTCACAAAGGTGTACAAATCAAACTTCAACTGCGGACTGAAACGCATGTCTCCATCAACTGTGAACAATCCAAATAAGAAATGCAGAATTAAAGCGGTCAAAGACCCTCACAATTCCACCCATTTGTCCCTTAGATTGAATGCTTCCTTAAAATGACAGTAAACAAATAGATAACCACTAAGAGCCTGGTGAGAGAGCACTTCAACAGTGTTTTTGGCACAAGCGGGATGGTTCCTTCAGCTTATCTTGTAATTCACAAACCAGAAAAACGTGCAAAGTGAGGGAAAGAGGTGTGGTCAAAATGTCCTTCATCGGTTGAGGATCAGAGAGCCCTAATCGTTTACTACCAGCTAATGCACCTGCTAAGCAAGTGTTTTAATAAAACAGAGACCACCAATTTGGATTGTTGGAAGTGACTGAGCCACTGAACCAGCTGCTCTTCTTTTTATTCAGTTGCTGCTGCAAATTCAGTATTTATTGGTGGATCAGGTTTGTCACTGGCTGAGTGGATTATGGGACATTTGCTGTATCTTTGCATTACAAAGCAAAGGTCTTCAGCTGCAAGATGAGTTCTTTCTAGAAATTTGTGAAGAATGATGTCCCTTTTTGACAGTCTTTATCTTTGTAGAGCAATATTTTTCTGTTGTAGAATACGTTTTTGTTTTTAATGAGGATGGATGTAGTGCTTAACATTCCTGCTTTTTTCACTCACAGTCAGTTTATAGATTGACCTGCTCGCCACCAGCCAGGAGCTGCGTTTTGCTAATTCTTCTCTCTAACATTCCAGTAACAGGTATTACATTTGTAGGGAAATGAGGGAAAGTGACAGCTTGTTTGCAGGAAGGATTAAGCACTGCTTGGGGACAGGCCCAACAGCGAGAAAGCGGGATCTGCGTCATATGTTGGGAGGACCAAATCAGCTTAACCTACTTTAGTTTTTCACAAAATACCTTGGTGCTTGCTGGAACTCCAGGATGGCCGCTCTTTGTGGTCCAATTTGTTGTTCATCGTTTGTATTAATTGACATGTGAGAGTGAAGCCTTCTCTCTTTGGGAAGTGGTTTGATATGTTCCTCTCTGTATTTAGTGAAACACAACCTCAGAGGCTCTGCTGTGTTAGCCTGCCTGTTAACTGAATGCTGGAAAATGTCAGTGCTTGGCACAGATATGTGGATGCATACATGTTGTGGGAGATGCTCAATTTGGAAAATCTGATGTAACATTGCAGCCAAAAATCATTATTGCCTTTAATTAATTTTTTGACTTTACATTACTTCCAGCAAAACATGTTCAGCCAAATACTATGTCTCAAACTAACAGTTGTGAAAGAACTATTCATTTTCATTTTCTTAACTAAAAGTACAAACAGAACAATGGAACAAAATACTTCATTACAACTAAAAGACTTGCATTCAAAATCCTAATTAATTAAAAGTACAAAAGTATTAGCAGCAAAATAGTTAAAACATGAAAGCAAAAGGTATTTGTTACACAGAGGAATGGCCTGTGACTAATTTATTATATACAACATAAGGTCTCAGGTCTCTTTTTTTAAGAGGTCATAGGTCAAAAAGGGTTGGGAATCACTGATTTTAATTTTGACAATGCACTGAAATTGTATTTATTTTATTTCATTTTACCAACGGTCTTAATCTGCAAAGTCACTAGTAATTATAGCTGTCAAATAAATTTAGTTAAGTCAAAAGTTCAATACTTTCTTTTGAAAATAGTACCTCAAAATTATTCTTAAGTACAGTACTTGAGTGAATGTACATAGTTACTTTCACCTACTGCAGTGCAAACAAATACATACAACTTTTTGTGGCCAGTCAGAGATCTTTCCATTTCTCATTTGTTCTCAGGAACTTTCTTTCTTAGCAGCGCTCCATTCAACACTGCACACTTTTTTTCTGCTTTCAAGGACATTAAGATGTGCTCAGAATATCAAGCAGCCCTTTTGGTTGTACCTTAAAAGGATCATTTGGTGATGGATTGCACCATGTTGAGCCATACACCTTCCATCCCGGGTCTGCTCAAAATTATAGCAGCCAGTGCTCTAAGTAACTAACTACTGTATGTGTGGGTGAAATACCAGGACTGGCAGAAATGTGAAGGCAACGTGGCAACAAAACAAGGGGGATTTTGAACCTCAAGGGGCCCCTGCTTTCCTTTTAAAGCGCAGTGTGACGAGAAAGTTAATAGGTGTCACAGTGTAGATAATATTTAACAGTTTCCCATGCAATATGCATGAACAAAGGCCACAATGTGTGTGGAAATGTTCCTAATTAACACAATTGCTTCCTTTAAAGCACTAAAATGTTATATAGACACACACAGAAAATAATCTGGCTATGTGGCTAGTGACTATGACTGATTAGAAGAACCATAAAAAAAATATGGAGAAAAATAGGTGCCAAATGTTTTGTCAATTTGAAAGACAAAATTGTAAATGAAAAATTAAAATTTGAAACTGAAAGCATTAAAAAAACTGTAATTTCTTATAAAAACTTATATCATAATTATATCAATTTTCAATATCATAATTATATCACGCAAACCAGCAATACACAGATCTTTGTGTGTGTGTTTGTGTGTGTGTTTTGAAAATGTTGTTCACTCTGTCATTGCAGATTATGTGGAGGAGCTGACGTGTGCAATGGCCAGCCTGTACCTGCAGGTTCTACACACAGCTCTGTGTTATTGTTACCTCCCAACCAAGCAGCCCAGCCCAAGGATCTGACCACACCTCCCCCTACCCCCTCCCTCTGGGAGTCCCTCAACCCTAGGCCCACCATGGGAGGATGCTTTTCCAAACCCAAACCAGGTAACCAACATTTATTTCCCCCAAATCTCAAAGGGTAGATGGGTTTAGTTTGAAAGAAAACAAACACCACAAGCACAATTACAGCTAGTGCAGGTGAGAAAAACAGGTGTTTCTAGAGTACTCTCACATACTGTTAAGCTTATGCTTGAAAAACGAAATGAACCCACTAAGACAACAAAGGCAGGTTTAAAGGCTTTATCAACAAAAAAAAAGGAGAATTGAAAAAATCTGGCAAAATCAAGCAGTCTGGGTGGAGATCTGAGTGAAGGCTGAGATATACAGCCACGAGGCTGGCTGAGGCAAATGGGCAGGTAGAGTGTGGCAGGGCCGAAGGGGACAAAAACAGAGCAACAGGTCAGACAAGCTGGTTAAACGATTGGCTGAGATATCACTTTAAGTGCAACGACGAACCGGCGAGGAGTGGAGTGAGAGACCCGTTGAGGACTTTATTTGCTATTTGATTCATATATTACACTATTTTTGTGAACCCAGTACTTTTTGTAAATTCATTTCAAGTACCAAAACAATTGAGTTTAGATTTGTTTCTAAGAGAAATTTCAAAAATCTAACAAATTATCTCTTTAAACATCGCTCTGGAACAAATTTGGGCCTCACTTTACAGAAAGCTGAGTTTGTTCTGAACATGTTTATTTTTTATTTTTAACCTTTATTTATCCAGGTAAGTCAATTGAGAACAAATTCTTATTTACAACGATGACCATACACATTCATACGTGGAAGCTGCCCAGTACAACCCCCAGTCTGATCTGCTGGCCACTCAGCAGCTCCACTGGAGCAGTTGAGGTTGAGGGCCTTGCTCAATGGCACCTCAGTGGTAATGAGGGAGGGACAAGCGCTGCTCTTTTACTTTCCCCACCCAGATTTTATCCTGTCGGTCTGGGGATTGAAGCGGTCACAAGCTTGTTTCTTTAACCTTTAGGCCACCACTGTCTATGTGATATGAAACACATGGGGATCAGTTATATACAAATTCCCCTAAAAGGTGAATTTAAAAACAATACGTTAAAATTGCAATAGAGAGAGTTAAATACTGCAGCAGGAAGAGATGGCAATCAGTGCTGAGGGCTTGCAAGTGGTTGATTGAACTGGCAGGAGAGAGGTAGCAGATTGTCCACGCCACGCCTCTCATACAGACACAAAAACAAAAGGAAAGCTGCAGATCCTAACACCCACAAAGGGAAGACATCTAGTAGGGCTGGGAAACATGGGCTGTGTCTCAAATCGCGCACTTCCGTTAGTACAGACAGTACTTACAGACAGTACACTTCGTGCACTACGTACTGTCTGGCATAGTGTGTAAATTTCGACAGAGGAGTGTTGTCTCAAATCGCACACTGCCATGTGCACTTAACGGAAATTACGTTCACATTTCATCCCTTCTTCTTCTGTACAATTGTGAATTTCAAAGGAGAGCATTCCAGTCTGCTATTGCGAATAATTCCTGCTTTGTTTTTGATACTTTAACAAAAATAAATGTGATTTTGTTTTCATTTGCTCCGTGTCACGCCAGGATGCCGATTGCGACGTCGCCGTCATCGTAATATTCGTTCTGGTTACTGCACTCTTTTCAATCCATTAATTACACCTATTCTTTGCAGACCACTATTTTATGTATATACACGTATGTTCACTTCACCTCCTGGGCACTGCCAGGTGCTCTTAAGCAAAGCACTGTACCCCCCCACTCGCTCAGGGTGGTTCAGCTGGCAGCCCACTCACTCTGACATCTCTCCATAAGTGCATGTATAGGTCCTGAGCATGTGTGTTTATTTCAGGCCTGTGTGTGATTTACTCACGCAGAGTGTAAATTGTAATTTCCCCACTGGGGATTAATAAACAAATAAAAAACTCAACGGAGGACATCCTCTGTATGCTCTAACATTATATGCTTGCAACGTGTAATACAAGAGATAACAGAGTTAAATACTTTAAATATAGTTTTATTTAAAAAATACTACATGCTTGTGGTTGTGCAGGTTTCCCCCCAGGAGAGTGTCCATTGATCCACACTCAACTTTCTGGCTGTTTTGAGTGCACCATCCGGGTACTCTAAGTGCACTTCATTTGACCGCACTTCGACAATGTGAACGTACTATGTACTCAAATAGTTAGTATTTAGTACAGAAGTGCGCGATTTGAGACACAGCCCTGGTTGAAATGATTCTTACAATATTAATAAAGATATTTCCACTCATTAATATGGAAATGTCAGCAAAATCACTTATAAGATTCCATAATCAAAGTGACGGTCAAAGCAATGCATGACGTTATTTTGATAACATACATTGTAGAACAACACGGTAACATAATATCACATTATTATGCTACTAAAATGTTATTATCAATTATAATATTGAATTATAGCCTTAATTTGCTTTGTTGTGTGCAGCTGGATTATTATTGTTGTTGTTTCTATTTGGTTAAATAAAGTAAGTGAGAGTTTATTGTAATTTGGAAAAGTGGCTTCTCTTACAGATATTTTCTGCTGTTAATGTATTTTAAATTAAGGTTTCATAAAATGGCAGTCAATGTATTATACCTATATAATACATTGATAACAGACAAATCCATTTAAATACTTTACTGTTCATACAGGAGAGACAATCAATCATTTTTTAATGTCAGTGAATCTAGCTGAAAACAGGTTTCCACAGTATTTATTTAAAAAAAAAAAAAGATTTATTTATTTATTTAGTTGTTGTTTGCATCATTTTCAAAGCTACATACCGCCTCCAAATCCTTTTTTGCATGTCATCTCAAATCCAGCTTCCTGTGTACCATGTTTTGTGTGTGGGAGGAATTTTACTGCGTTTTGTGGCATCTTTGTTCAAGACGATTACCTTCTGAGACATGAATATCAAAATACGACACTGTGTGTGTGTGTGTGTGTGTGTGTGTGTGTGTGTGTGTGTGTGTAACAGTGTCAGCATGGCTTGGAGCTACCACGCTCTATTGTGGTCTTGCAGTTAATAATAAGTTAACACACTGTACTTCTGACTCAGTTGTATGGAGACCAAATGCTTTGAGATTAAATCATCTGTTCAATGCATCGCGTGGAGTGAGAAAGATGAGGGACTAGTTGTCTGCATACAAATGATGGAACCGAAGCTGCTGACTGTAAAAAGTCAGTGTCTACTGAAAAACCAACAATCAATAACAAGTCAAACTTAACAGGAATATCATATTAAAATATCTTTCACTCAGTGGGAAAGGTTTTAGACAGTTCTTCAGATTGTCTGTACGGGCCTTCTCTACCATCAAGTGAGGGTCAGATTAAACAGGAACAGGAAGTTACAGAAGCCCGACCTGGAGAAAAACACATGAAGGAAGGTATCTCTTCTGTTTCATAACTTTTCTAGGTTTTGTGTGACTTCTGATTACTTGGGCAAAGGAGGACACGGCAGAGCAGCTTGATGATTTTACAATTCTGTCTGTTCACTGATACCTTAATGGTATCCATGTTAGAAGTTAACCAAGTCTTACCTAAGATTTATAGTTGGCCTATATTTTAAGTCTCATAACATTCAGCTTGGACAAATGTTTAATATGAATATCCTTGCCATCAAAGTATCAAAATAAAGCAGAGATCCAGATCCGTTGAGATGATGTATACTATCTACTGGTATCTGAGGAGAGAGATTTACTGCTCAGTACTGGAACTAAATTTGTGAATGAATGAACTATCCAGCATTTAAAACACAAAAGTCCTAGTCCAGGGCTGAAGTCACTTATAGGTTCAAATCAATCAAATAATTAGATTGATTAAAGATAATAATAATATTCCAGAAATATTAAAGCCTATTCTGAGACCTAAAATTTAAATAAAAATGTGTGTATTAATAGAATAGCAGTATTAATGTTATCTCCCACTGAACATACAGTAAATCTAGGGTTAGGGTTAGTAATTTGGCAACTGACAGGGTGTTTGAGGGAGAGAGAACTTGTAGACATGGCTCATCGCTCTTCTCGTTTGCATAAGAATGTAAAGAAATACAGAAAGGTTATGCGGTGATATTATACATAACTAAACACCCTGTGCTCACTCACAGCTTAATAGTGTAATACATTTCCTTATTAAAGCTCTAAGCATTACATATACAAATAAAAGCATTGCAGAAAATATTTTGGTACACACTTGGTTCCACACCAGATAACACTTTTGCACGGATCAAATGAAGCATCAGTGTGGTGAGGCCTCATTTAGCAGCAGAAATTACAGCAGCATCTAGAGATTCTCTTCCGCTGTGGAAAGCTCTCTCTTTCTTTTCTCCTGCAATTGCTCTCACTATTATGATTTTCCATTGATTTTAATTAAGACTTGCTCAGCAGGAGAAAATTCCAGCCAGATTACTGTGTAAGAACCGGATGATCAGCACATTTTTCCAGCCGAACAGATAAAGCCTGCTGCAGTGAAAAAGGAGTTACACAACCATTTCTTAATGTTCAGAAATATAAACCCAACAGCAGTGCATCAGATGTCCTGAAAGAAAACGGAATATCTCCACAATACATTTGCTCAACTAAGTTATAGCCTGTTTTTGTTAAGCAGGAAAAAACTTGTTTTGTTTTTTGTCAGTTTCTTTTTATAGAAATCTCATTATTTAAGGGATTTTTACCCTTTCAAAATCTACATTTTGCAGCTTAGTAAATTGATTTAGATTGAGATAGATTTAGATGTAAATGATAAATGTGTGATTTGTTTTAGAAATTAGTAGCAAAACGTTGAGATACCTGTCTACATTTATTCTGATCTTCCACACAGTGTGGCGTATTTTAATAGCAATTAGAAAATCTGGATTTATATTGAATGTTGAACAATTGAATGATAGCTGTAATTATACTCGCTAGAAGCTGGAAAGGAAATGAAAAGAAGACAAGGTTGCTCTCACACGTCTCCTTTCACCTGCTTCCTATTTTCATTTGTTTCAGTCGTGATGTCAGACTCAATTTGTCCCAAAGTCTCTCCAAGCTGAAAGGCAGAATTCTTTTCCAAAGCAATGGTGAAGAATATTAATAAAATAACAGAGGACAGGTATACAGGAATAATAGTGCAATCCACCGGCGATAGTCTGCCAATGTTACTCAAATAATTTGAGAGCTTCACAGCATCATAGCTGACATGCAATTGTTCAGTCATGCAGTTTTCTGAGTAAGATGTGTTTGTGTTGTGCAGTTGAAGTTAAAGTGGAACTCTCTCTCCTGGAAAAAGAAAAAGAGGTGGATGGGCTGTCACCTAATGGCAAAGCGAGCCCCTTTGCTGACAGCAGACCTAACGGGGCCCTGGGACACGGCTCTGATGATGACTCCACCCCGCTCCCCCTCTACCACAAACCACGGGACTATGTGGAAGCCTCTGTCTGTCATGTTAAAGATCTGGAAAACGGACAGTAAGAAAATGAAAAGCACAACTTTTTTTTCTCTGTTCAACCAAAACACACATACTCATGCACACATAAAAAAAAAGGTGTTGGGTACTCTTATGATGTGCACCACACAAATGTTAATTTAAAGCCAAAAACAGAGTGAAATGAAGCTCAAGAAACCAGAAGGATATAAGGTCATGTCCTAAAGGGACACAAAAACACAAATATTGTTATGCATAAGAGATAAATCTGTTACAGCGTTTATGTTGGCTATGTAAAGTTTGCTAACATTAACCACCTGCTATTGGTCATATCAGAACAAGATAGGCTGTAGCCATTGAGTGTATTGGATTTAATAAAGGTGTGTTGTATTGCTAATAAATTAAATTTTTCAGCTAAGGGGAAGATTTTGTCAATCCTTCTGTAAAAAGTTACATTGTGTTGCCTTTAATGCACAATTTACTTTCATGATTGTCATTCAAGTGTTTTGTGTGAACTGTAACTTTATTTCATGCTATTGTTGCTAACAAGAGTGTAGCTTATATAGATAAAGTTAAGTTGTAGCTGTAGTTCTGATGCATAACATTTTTAGTCTAGGTTGTTTTTGACTTGTCAACTTTGTTTCCTTGGAAGGATTTAATGAGCGTGCGTGCATGTGTGTGTTTGTGACAGGATGCGAGAGGTTGACTTGGGAAGTGGCAGAGCTTTGTTGATCAAAGAACACGGGGAGTTCTCTGCCATGGCCCACAAGTGTCCACACTATGGAGCACCTCTGGTCAAAGGTGAGTAATATATTTTTTTAGGTATTTTTTTTTTTAACAAACTTAATAATATACTTGATTTTTAATTTTCTGTCCTTCCAGGTGTGTTGTCAAAAGGACACGTGCGCTGTCCGTGGCACGGTGCGTGCTTCAACATAGCAACAGGAGACCTCGAGGACTTCCCTGGGTTGGACAGCCTGCCTACCTTCCAGGTGACCTTCCCCACTGGGGCTGTCTCTTAACACATTCTCTGCTTTATCATGTCTTTAAGCACCATCAAAAAGTGTACATATCGCTCATGTCTGTTTGCTCCAGGTCAGAGTTGAAAAGGACAAGGTGATCATTCGTGCAAACAAGCAGGTAACTAGAGGAAGAATGTGGAGAATTTATGCAGGAAAATAAACAAAACACCTAATTAATCTTTTTTTTTTTTTTCAGGCACTTCAGTCACAGAAAAGGTCAAAGCCCATGGTCCGATGCACAGCAGTTATTAACTCCAGCATGGGCTTCAGCCATGTTCTCATTATTGGCTCAGGTCAGTGTGTTTCTGTCCCTCAAACAACAAGATTCCAGCTGTATTTGACTCCCTGATTCTCTGATTAGCAGCATCTCCCTTCACTTTCCAATATTATTTTCCTTTTTTATTGTGACCTGCAGGTCCAGCAGGTCTGGTGTGTGCAGAGACACTGAGGCAAGAGGGCTTCACCGACCGCATCGTCATGTGCACCATGGACAGACATCCTCCATATGACAGGCCTAAATTGAGTAAGGTTTGTACACAGACCCTGAACACATAAACTAAGACCGAACTGAACTTTGCCAAGAAAGTTATGTAACAGACTGCACAGGAGCTGCTTTGGTCAGAGGTGCTGAAACAGGAGCTCTTCCGGGAACAGCTACACTTCACAGCAACAGATATTTAAAGAACTTTGACTTGTGCAGAAGTAAACATATTGTACATAACTGAACCCAAAATGGTGTGATTTTCCACTGCAATGAAAAGCCTGAAAAGGATTATTATTAATTGGCTTACAGTTGTCCAGCTTTGGAGATTGCTTTTGGATTCAGGGATTTTTGTTGTTTGATGTACTCAGCACTAACTTCCTGACCCTTAGTCCTTAGACAGCACAGCAGAGCAGCTGAGATTGCGCTCCATGGAATTCCTGCAGGATCATGACATAGAATTGCTCACAGAGAAAGAGGTAAGAGGCGGTAACCTCAGATCAATCAAGTTATTAACTAGATCTAGATCGGTCTGGAAATGTATAAACCTGTATGACCCTGCCATGTGTGTTTTAGGCTGTGGCGATAGATGTGAAAACACGCTCTGTGACCTTTGAAGATGGCTTGAGGATCGAGTACAGGAAACTCTTTATTGCTACAGGAAGCAAGTAAGGACAAAAACATTGTACGGTAATTAAGCTGCTGAGATAAATGATTAAACTGACATATGATTGCTTCCACTTGTTGCTTGAAAGACCCAAACCAATGATCTACAAAGGCAAGGACGTCAGGAACGTATTTCACCTCAGGACGCCCGAGGACGCTAACAGCATAGCACGGCTGGCAAACAACAAAAATGCTGTGATTGTGGGAACTTCATTTGTTGGTGAGAAAAAGACATTTATTAACACATTCTTCTCATTTGTGCTAATTAAGAGGAGTGACAAATTAGAGGGGATAAAACACCAGAAAGTGAGTTAATAAAGTGTCACAATGAGATCTGGGCTCGTATTTATGAAACCTTGAAAATTACACTAAAGAATTGTCTAAAGAGCCACCTTAAAAGTAATATCTTTATTTCTAATCTAGTCTAATCTAATCTTTCTTTATTCTTTTTTTAGATGGAAATAGTGGTTTCCAATAAAATTTATGAAATTTTACAATACATACTTTAAATGCCCTTTTCTCAAAATGAGTTTTATTTATTTATCATGCTATGAGCCAAAAATCTCCACTTCAGTACATGCATCCAGTTATATTCCCATTTATATTCTGAAGGTTTATACAAAGGGGTTTGTTTATATATCATTCATAGCTGGATTTATAGAACATTTTATTTCTAAAAACATGGCTGTTGACAGTATTTTCTGATTTATGAAGTAATGAAAAGAAATATCCAAATTATTATTTTTCTTGTTATTGTATGTAACATCAAGCATTAATTACTACACATATGATCTGTATCCTGTTATTGTGTTGGCAGGTATGGAGGTGGCTGCAGCTCTAACTGACAAGGCCCACTCGGTCTCTGTAATTGGGATCGAGACAGTCCCCTTCAAAAAAGCTCTTGGAGAGAAAGTAGGGAAAGCCATTATGAAGGTAGGGACCCAGTCATGGTACAATATCCAGGACCTCAATCGCCTCCAGGATACTATCAGTGTTACTCTCTTTGGAAACCAAAAAATGCCACTACTTAAAATGCAAATTATAAATTTTTCTGGGAAATACCCCAGCAAGACCACATGTTAACTGTGTTTGTGTTGTGTTTTGTCTTGGGCAGCTGTTTGAGGTAAACAGGGTGAAGTTCTACATGCTGAATGAGGTGGCAGAGATGATTGGCCATCATGGACAGGTATTCAGAAAGTGAGAGAAACAGCATGACATGATGCTCAGCAGCACTACCCTCGCTTGTTTAAAACTGCAGGCAGGTAATCTGAGGAAAAAGTGATGGTCCTCTGGCTCCTCCTGGTGCTCTTGATGGCATTTGCAAAATCCCAATGCCCCCAAAGAAAAACAAGCAATCACTGTTTGGCTGGTGACCAGTGCAAACCTACAAAGTATAGTACACTAGAATATGTTTCTGAAAACATTTTAACACTGTGTTAGGGAATCCTCGGCTCTGATTGGTTGTACACCAGGAGGAGGCAGAGAAACATGTTTCTTTTTCACAGGTTATCTGTTTCATGTGCTACTGTCAGGATATAGTGACAAAAAATTTTTTTTTTTATACATAAAAAACCATGAAAAGAATATTAACCAAAATAAAAACAATTTGGTGTGTGTCAACTCTCTATTCCAAGATTTTGATTCAAATGCTTTAAAACTCTTAGGTTATGTTTGAAATCCCTCCCTATTACTATATCATGCACTAGATACTCTATTACTACTATTTTACGCTATAGTGAGCAGAAAAAAAAAAAAAAAAGAATTATTAATGTATTGTGTTCGCTGTATGTAGGACTCCATCACTCAAGGTAAGGGAGTCAGAAAAAGGTTGTTAGAGGTTGTAAGAGTAATTTCCTGAATATAAGTCTCAAAGCTGTTTACATTATTCATATTTAGTTCATGGCCTAGCCATTTTGTTTTTCCTGTTTACACAGCTAAAAGAGGTGGTACTTAAGAGTGGGAAGGTTCTGCGGGCAGACGCGTGTGTCATCGGAGCAGGTGATGTCAACGATAATGCAAAATGTACCTTCTTTAAAAATCTATCATAATCTGCAGTGATATCAATAAGATGATGAGACTCCCTTTTTGATGTACTGTAGCAGCTCCATATTTAATCTGTTTTCTCTTATGTCTCTCAGGAAGTATTCCTGCAACTGGCTTCCTGAAACAGAGCGGCATCCACATGGATGCCAAGGGCTTCATCACTGTCAACAAGGTATCATGCAAAGGACTGAAGCCTTAGTGAGTGTTTTGACCCATGTTGTTAATCAACACCTTTACTTTCTCCCAGATGATGCAAACAAGTGCTGAAGGGGTCTTTGCTGGAGGAGATGTGGTGGTGTTTCCTTTCCCACCACGCAACAACAAGAAGGTGAACATCCCTCACTGGCAAATGGCTCATGTACACGGTGAGTGTGTTATCCTGACTGCTTTTTTACTGTAAATCTAATATATACGTATAATATAATATACATATTTATATCTAGAATTATTATTGATTGTGATGAGGATTTACGTGCTGAAAGACAAGCATGTAAATGTGTCTTCTTTTCAACCTTATTGACAGGGAGGGTGGCAGCTCTCAGCATGATAGGCAGAGCTGCTGAGGTCCAAACTGTGCCTTACTTCTGGTCAGCCATGTTTGGGAAGACCATACGCTATGCAGGTAGATATCTGTCCATTTTAAAGAGTGTTACTATTATGCAGACATGCTGCAGGAGAATGATCAGAAGTTACACCGCTGCCATCTAGCTGTAAAATGTGTGAAAAGCTGTGAAAGCCTGAATTGGACTGTTGTTGACAAATACACACATATACATAATTTGTAAAGGTTATGGTGAAGGATTCGATGATGTCATAATACAAGGAGATCTGGATGAACTGAGGTTCGTGGCCTTTTATACCAGGTAGGTTTTATTTTTTACAATCTTAAATAAATAAAGAATGTAGATGAATATTTGGTTTTAACTTGTGTTATCTTCACTCTGTATGTATTTTAGTCTTTAATTTTGACTCTCCATCTATTTTATGATTCTTTCCTCCTCTGGTCCACCCATAGGAGTGAGGAGGTGGTTGCTGTTGCCAGCATGAACTATGATCCCATTGTATCCCGGGTGGCAGAGGTCTTAGGATCCGGAAAGACGATTAAGAAACGAGATGTGGAGTAAGTCTCCTTCCAAGACTTAAATCTGGTCCCAGTTACAATAGCTGTTATGTTCTTTAGGTTTCTCAGGTCTTACTCTGAAGAAAAACATGACATGTTATGACTCTGACTGAAAACACACAGAGTTGTGGAGCTTGTGACTTTAATCACATGGAAATAAGGCAGAGTATTACAGAAAAATTAATTAATAAATACAGTGACGCTTTAATTTACATGTTACGTAATTTCATAATGATTCATTTCTATTTGATTCCTGCGGATGTTCCGTGGAAAAAAAACAATGTAATTTAGTAATTATAGAGAAGAGTAGGCAATAGTATAGACACATTTCTAAAACTGTATATCAGATACCCACTAATTTATTTGTGATATAAAGAAAGAAGCAGTTATTAATTTCTAGAGAAATTGCTGAAACACTTTACTTTAACCCCCCTATCAAGTATTAATAAGCATATATAAACACTTAATACATTCTTTATTACACACTATAATGTTGTTGAACAGATTACATTTTTAGAGTTTATACATGTATTATAAATCAAACAATTGTCAACCAATACATTGATAAACACAAAAAAGGTCCTTATATTTGCTTTTTTTTTATTGTTAGAAACTATTTGTTTATGCTAATAAATGCTAAATTAGGGAGTATTAAAATCAAAAGTGTATGTGAAAATGAATTGTTTGTTCAGCATACTCACTGTACACTGACTAAAAGAATCAATGTTGCACTAGGAAATAATTGTAATCAATTAATTTCCCATATAATAAGTATGACATGACATATGTCAAAGTTATTTAGATACTGTTCCTTCATTATTAAATTTGTATATTATTAGCAAACTGGACCTGTAACATAAAGTGTTACCACACTGATATCATGTTGCTGTACTTATTGTTGTGCAAACATTTCTGCCTGTTTTGTCACTGTGTGTTTGGTCTTATTTGACTGTAGTGTCCCTCCTGTCTCTCGTCTTTTATTTCTATTAATGCAAACTCAATATTTGAAGGATGTTAGCACGGCTTGGCAAGTACGGACAAATATGAGCTTTTTCTATTTTCCATTTCACTCATATTGACCATGTGTAAGTAGCAAGTGACTTGATAAACATGTACGTGTGGATGTTTGTCTCACAGCTGTTTTTTGGGGGTTTGCAGGACTGGAGACATTTCCTGGCTGATTGACAAAGGCTCTCAATGACTTCACATCTGAAGGACAGACCCAAAGTCCACTAGACACCTCAATATGGACACTTATGGTGCTGAGACACTGAGCAGCTATCCTGGTCTGGACACACACACACACACACACACACACACACACTCTGGGGACAGGACCGTATCTGTTGGAGACACGCTTTCCTGAGGATGACGCTGAAACTTGCTTTTGTTCCTGAGAGAAACTCTAACGTGACAAATGGAGCCATACACATTCTGAATACACCAAATCGCTGTGTTGGCAGGTCTTAAAAACAATGTTTTAATGCTTCACAAACAAAGCAATTTTGGATTCTGCCTCTGTGCTGCTGCAAGATGTATCTCCTTATACACTTTGTTTATAAGATGCCAGGGATGGGCATTGGCATTTTTTTACAAATAACATTGTATACAGATATAATCCTGAATGCACTGTAACAAAATAAGAACATACAATTTGAACTGAATTTTTTTAAGTTGTAAATAACAGCTTTGGTAGCATGCTTGCATACATGCCATATATCTGCATGCTATAATAGGATTTTAAAATAAGTCCCTAAACAAAGTTTTCAGTCTAGATGCATCAGCAAACAAATCTACTAAACACAAACTGCAGATGAACCGTGAATCCTGCTTTAACAGACTCACTAACACACACACACACACACTTGCAGTTTTAATTCGTAATAAATTTCTAGTATTACAACATATTTGTATTGGTTGCCATGCTGCTATAGGAGATTGCACAAATAAAATTAAAATTATACTTTAATCAACCACTAGTGCTTCCAAGATAGAATCATGAGTTGTCTAGAGAATATCACCCCTTTAGACAAATCCAGTAGTAGTTTAAGGTTATTTTTTGATAGCGTTCACCTCTATTGGGATATTCATTGTTACTAACTCAGGGAACTGAGGGTTGTCACTTGGGCTTACAGGCAAAAAAAAAGCAAAAATTTATTTGTGCTTTAATATTTTTTTTTCCCAGTTGTAATTTCACCGCTTCTCATGTTCATTCAGAACGGCTTGGAATGGTTGTAACACGGATGCTTGATTACATCCTGGCGTGCTGATGTAATCCCTTAAACCCGAGTCAACCCAGCATTTTAAAAAGCATATTTCTTCCCACAGAGAAGCCTGGAAGGGCATTTTTATAACTGAACTTTGAAATAAAAGTCTTCCAACAACAGGTAGTCTTTAAAACATCTCATTCTCTACGTTACTCCACCTGTTTGTACAGTAAATAGTCTGAGTAAAAGTCAGTAGAAAATGTTTAATAATTTTCAAGGAAGTGACAGAACATAGTTTGCAGGTTTCATTCTTCATTCTTTGAGTTGGGATTACTTAAGATAATTCTAGTAAATTGTGCCTCGGTTTCATACAATAAAAATACATTATGGAAAAATTACACAGAATAGCTAAATTCACACAAGTTTCACAAAGAGACAATACAAACAATGATATGACAATGACAAAAGATGCCCTGCCTCTTAGACTGTAAACCTAGTTTACCTACGGGTACCAATAAAGTAACCTGACCTGAATGATATTGCAAACAGCCCATAGAGGTTTTTCTACATTATTTGGGTAAAAAGCACTTTGAAGACTAATAAATATATCTAAAAACACTGGAGTGAAGGCATTACATGGTGTTGTAGTCATAAAACTAGATTTGAGTGACACAGATCTATAGACAACATGAGGTTCAACTCAGAGATACACATGAGTGCAATGACAGACTTCATTGCTCACCACTTTTCTAAATCACAAGTCTTGACTGTGGTTTGTATAAATACTATCATAATAATGACATGTCTATAAAAATATCTGATGGCTGCACAAATCATACCACAATAACGTCTAATAGCAGGACAGAGAAGCTTTGTAGGCAGAAAAGAGCTTGCAGTCTTATTGGTATGAAGGTAATTTATAAAATGTCCGAACATAATGCCCAAGTGTCATCACGCAGCATTGGTTATTGTACTGCTGACAGTCAAACACAACTGTAGAACATCGGTGCTGAAGATTCAAGGACCTCAACTATATGAGAACAGGCTTTACAAAAGGACATTAGAAAACCTTTTGTTGGCAGAAAGAAGCTGAAAGTTACTTATGAAGAATTTAAGAAAAGATTTGTAAACACTTTATCTGGCATCAATCTATATTTACTAAATAAACTGAAAAAATTATTCACATTATGACATTTGTTTTAATCAATCAAGCACAATCACAGCTTCCCCTGTACTGACTAATAAAGGCACTTGATCTTTAATCGAAGCTCTTGAGATGATAAATATTGGCAGTGATACCTGCTGCACTTAGAGGTTACACCTGCCCGACTGAGAAGAGAAACCCTGACCATGTGGTGGATGATCATAACCCCCACATAAACACTAAATGATGCCCCAAGGCAGATGAGCTGCTTTTCACAAAATCTTGTAGCAATACGCCAACATACGTGTGTTAACGGTCTTCAGCTTACCCAGGCTCAGAAGTCATATTCTGCTGCACACTGCTGGAGGTACCATTCATACAATTTCCCCTGTGGAGTAAAATTGATTGTGAGATGCACAAATTTTGACAAATGAAATTTAGTTAATTTAAACCTGCATTGAAGTTATAATAATTTAGATATTTATGAAATTTTGGACCTGGATATGGTCTGCTTTTCTTGCAATAGCCATTCAATGTATTTAAATTTTGTAGGGATCACTCTACATAGTAGTTTTATATTACTAACAAGTCTGCCATTCTTGCGCTGGATTCAAGTCGCCTTCCTACTAAGGCTGGGGGATCCAATTTATAGTGGGGCTTTTTTCGCAACGATTTTTAAATCAATTCTTTTCACTAGAATTATTTTTATTTACCAATGATTCACCTAAATATTTTCTGTTTATATGGTGCCGCCAACAGCGAAAACATATCCGTTTCCAGCAAAACAGACCGAAAGCAGAAAATGCAGAAAATACGTGTTATGTTCTTCTTTACAAATGAAATAAATGTCTGACTTTGATACTTACAGTTTTTATAAATGTATCACGATATATTGTTTCTACATGTACATTATTCAACTTTGTTTTTTGTTGAAGGAAAAGAAAATCGCAATACTCAATACTATTGAATCGCAATACTTCTAGAATCTCAATAAATGAAAATCGCAACACAAATCAAGCATGTAATGCAGCGTTACACTTTAATTACTTTTTATATAGAGTTGCTACGACAACTCGTTGTCAACTAGTAAATGCTCGCTGCGGAGGAGGGTCTAGCTAGTCCACATAACATACCAGGATGAGAAAAACAACTTGCTCTCGTTTATTGCCATTTCTTTAAACTAATCACAATGGACGGCGCTAAACTCTACATGGAGCCACCGCAAAACAGCCTTGGGAAGGAAGTTGTTTTGGTGGAACGTGTGTGTTCAAAAGGTGTTTTAGTCATGCAAGAGAGAACTCAGATTGGACAGATTGTCTAGCTAGCTGTCTGGATTTACCCTGCAGAGATCTGAGGACCAGTTAACCATAGTCCTCATAAATCCACCAGAGTTTAAATTCCAACACAAAGAAATCAAAGAGATCGGACATTGTCAAAAAGACACGCATCCGGCAGAATTTCCTGCGGAACCGGAGCAATCCCGGAAGTGGAACGTCAAGGATATAGACTACTGAAGCTTCAACTTTTGTACTAGACATGAAATATTGGCACAAAGTGGAATAAACTAACCTTCTTAGTTTTGACAATATCCTGGATATAATCACTGTAGTCTGCCATTGTCCTCTTCTCCTTCTTTGTCAGAGTCTTATTCCCTCGGCTGAGAATTTAAAAAAAAAAAATCACCAATCACTCAGAATTACAATAATCACTTAAGGTGTGAGTATGTGCGTGAGAGAGAGAGGTGTGTGAATCTAAAACAAAACCTCCTGAAGAAAAACTTTATTTAGACATTTCTCTGAAGGTTAAGGTTATTTATGTTTAGGGTTTCATTCAAATACCCTGGTTCCCATATGGACAATGTGTGGTGCATGTGTGCATGTCTTTAGGGCGGCAATTTACAAGTTATTTAATTCTCAATAATTAATTGTTCTAAAAAAAATTAATACAATTAAATTCATTTTTGGCTCTTTTTTGAAGAAATTACTTAAATAATATATTATTAAAATTGTCTGTTGTTCGACTAATTGATAATTCAATTATTTGTTTCAGCTGTGTGTGTGTGTGTGTGTGTGTGTGTATAAGTTTGTATTGCATATATAACACTCACCCTGCAAAATACTTTGCAAGGAAAAGCAGGAGGTAGCAAAACGCTCCAAAAAAGATGACAACCACTACTTGTCCGTCTTCTGGTATCCAGTCCCATAAATACATCACTATTCCCTGCGAGACAAATGTCCAAAGACACTCAAAGAACAAAGTACAATTTTCTTTTCTAAATATGGAATGAGATTATATTTTATTGCAATACTATTTGTTATTTCTACAAATATCACCTGCGTGGCTGTCAGGACTTACTGTAGAGATGGAGAGGGTCCGAGCCGGTCCTTCACCCAACAGTTCCTCCAACTGCTCTTTAGAGAAGGTGTTCAAAATGAAACTGAGGATGAAGAGGGCGGGAAGGAAAATACCCAGAGCGCCACACAAGAACGAGTGAAGACGAACACTTTTGTTGTGAGTCACATCAGCCCTGCATACACACGGAGGAAATCTGGTTTCAATATCACATTTTTAAGCAGATAATAATATCAGGTGACTCTTATCTCCTCCGTATCCACCTGATACGGTTTAATAAGTGGGTAAATAAGACTTAGCAATAATTCAAACACAGTAACACATTCTTTATCTTTATATACTTTTTGGTTTTGTCTTACATTTGCACTATTTAGAATGTATTGTATTTTTTTTTTTTTTTTTTTTAATTGTATTATTACAGAGCTTAATTTATCTTTATTTGTATATATTTCATATTTTTTAAAGTATGCTTGTTGTATGTGTCCTTATTGCACCATGGGTTGGAGAGAAATGTTTTTTTCAATTGCTCTGTATGTCTGGCACATTTTGCAAAATTGACAATAAAGTCGACTTGACATGCTATGCTGTAGGTTGAGAGGTCAAACCTGTCCTGCTCTAGTCTGCTACTGATGGTGGAACAAATAAGTTGACAGTCTATCTCCAGCTGATCCAAAGTCTTCTGAACAGCCTGGTTGATGGTCTTCTCGATGGTCTGACACACCCCATCGATTTGGTTCACACAGCGGCTTGGCTAAACAAGACAAAGGCTCATAAGCACATGCATTTTGGAATAATTGTACATGTACATAACAGCTGTGCATTTCAAAGAGGGAAGGTATGGACAACAAACCCTGAGGGTATTTTGACTGACAGCAGGACGTGAACCAACGCTTACTCAGCGAAAATAAATTGGAGGTCGGAAGGCGTCCACAAATCTACCATGTGGAGTACAGCTCTGTGGTTGTGGATCACAAGGTGGTGCAGCAATAACTCAGGACTGGGGCTGCCTTTGTCAAAGGTGGCTTATCAAAGGCCATGGTTTACAACCCTTGCCCCCCCCTCCCCCAATGGATAACTCTCTCAGTCATCTTATTGCAAAATGAATCATCCTGTTTCAGCCATCAAGAGCGGAAAACCTGGAGTAGAGAATTTACATTTAAGGATAATCAATGGCTGTTAAACCCACAAGGATAGCAGAGAGCTTTAAATCTAGACCCAAGATCAGCCTTGGTATGTTAAAGGAAAACACCAGAATCAGCTCCAATCTGCTGAGGGGACTGCATGATATAGCATTTTAGGATATAGGGTGAGTAATGTACCAATGTGCCATCAAGGTAACATACAGCAAGCAAACAGCCTTACCCTCTGTGGGTTGGGGATGTATATTGTAGGCATCTCAAAACCACATTTGTTGAGACCTGGACGGCGACACAGCTCCTGGACTATCTGCATCATCACCCTCTGCCGCAATAAACAAATATAAGTGATATTTTTAGGATTACCTTGACTTTTTCTTGTTACAAATATATTGCAATTAAAAAAAACATTATGATTACATATTAAGTGAACTTACCTGTCTGTCTGTTTCTTTGCCAGCTTCATCTGCCTTGCTAAGGTAGAACAACAGTTTGTCTCCGCATTTCTCACTCAGCTTCTCCACGATGTTGAGTGTGCGTTTGCAGAGCGCCTGGCCCATCGGGTCAAAGAACACAAATACCAAATCGGCCTGTTCTCCTGCACACAAAAAAACAAAACAAACATCCATTAGAAAGAAATACAATAGCTTTAGAGTCGACAGTACCACTTTAAGCTGCAAAGACATACCCAACCAGGTGATGGCGCTATTGACGTCAAAAGGGTAGACCATGTCCCCGTCCACCAAACCTGGTGTGTCCACAAATGTCACCAGACTGAACTTCTTCTGCTTGGAAGTAGATATCTCAGCAGATAGATAATCCATAACACCTAGAATATACAAACACTGTGTGTGTACATGGCATCTTTCAGGATAAATTAGTAGTAACGAAGACAATAAATAAAAAGGTTTTGAGTCCCCTGCAGGAAGCTGTTATAATGAGTATGTTATGTGCTAGTGGAAGCCGCAGTGCGGTCAATACTTGGGAACCGGAGGGAGGCCAGTGACATTAAAGATCAAGAACGCGGTTAACTTTTTGTGCTTGCAGGTTTGCATTTGGAAGAAATGTGCATTTGTGACTGAATTGCAAAAATGTTCAGGACAACCTGGATGAAGACGTATGTTGGCTGCACACATATGCATTAACACATCTGATAGAAAGCATCAATACATTCTGTTTAAATTAAAACAGCGACCACACCCTCACTGATAAAAATGTCTTATTCTCTTTTTGTTTTACACATGATAACATTTGTTAGGTGTCAGTTTTTCTCACCGTCCCCTCTGCGGAGCGGTCTGTCGTCATGGTTACACACAACAGCTCTTCAACTGGCAGCTTTAGCGTGGGGCGTGGGACATAAAGCTAGCCAGTGAAGAACGACTGTGAGGCAACGCGCTGTAAGGTTTCAATACTTCACCACAATCACCACACATGAGTCCCCCTCAACCCCCGACTCTACGTACCAGAACAGGATCACCATTTGGAGACTATTGACAAAATAACCCCACCCACCAACTCGCACCACCCCATCCTCCCTCTACACACACACACAGGCCTGGGATGACACTGAGGCTGTTTCATAGGAAGAGGCAGGTGTTAACAGCCAGTACAAATCCTATCCTTGTGCTGCAGCGAGCAGGGCCGCTGTGATGGAGCTGAGGCACATTAGCATTCCCTTATGTTTCTCTTACATCAGCATGGACACAGTATCAATACATGTGCCTCCTATCACAAATCTTAGAAGTGTATTCCTACAGTCTCGCAATAGTGAGCCATTATTGTCACGCCCAAGGTGACAGGATGATTGTTGATCTCGTAGGAAAAAGATCACATATATGCAAATATTATCAAGCAGCTTCATGTCAGATCTACATAAGGCTGCTGGTCTATACTTCCCTTACACATGCATCTTTGCATTACTAAAAAATCAATTAAGAAAAAAAGTAAATTAAATAGCCTCGATACAGACATAGTGATCCACTCTAGTTGAAAAAAGAAAGTCCTCTGAAAACGAATGAGAGCAATACTCTTCGATGGGTGTTAAGTTCCGTGACTGTAACTGAGAAGGCTACACTGGAGATCTTGTGCATGATGAAAAGGGCAAAGGCTGCAAAAATGCTGCATCAACCAAGACTAAAAAAGATCTTGTTTGATTTAACAAGTTAAAGCAGACGCAGTGCAAATATATCTAAAGGAAATAAGCAACAAACGTGGCCAAAAATCTTTGTTGTTCAACAATATAGTCATTTGTGGATTCCCATGCAGCATGTAGTCTAAACTCTTGACAACAGGTTGATAAGATAAAGACAAATTTACACATCCTAAAACAATATTAAGTATCTCCAGGCATATCCCAAACTGTATAATCAGCCATTACTCCCATATAAGGATATCTGGTGCTTTTCTGATGAGTCATCCTCAGTTGATGTGACAGGTAAACAAACGCCTGTTATAGTGCATTTCCAGAGGCTGCATTGAAGTTCAAATCAAAAGCCTGCTTGTATTCCAGCAGCAGATGGTTGGTGTTGCTCGGGGCCTGCAGAGTGGAGCTGCTGCTGCTGGGCTGTGCCGTCTCTAATGGCTGTGACATTTCTCAGCAGTTCCTCCTGACTCCACTGCACTGCTGTTGAAGGGGCGTGTGACTCACAAGCCATACCGTGAGCGCTCTGGTCCGCACCCTCTCTACACTACACACTCACTGTCGAACGCACACACATATATTACCCCCCCTCCCCACAGAGAAGGCACACCCAGACTTTATTCACAACCACCTCAACATCCAGAAGCTTCAATACACTGCTGTCGCACACAGAGACAAGACCAATTACAACAACAATATGCCACTAACTACATCTCTTTTGTCAGTGTGAGAGTAATCTTAACTCCCATATCACAAAAACATATGCAATGACAGGAGTGTGGCCTGAATCAAGAAAACTTAATACGTCAATGAGATGACTCTGCGCTGAGGTGAAGCACCTAAACTCAAATTACAAAAGACTAACGTGATAGCCAGAAACATATAATATATAAATATATAATATAATAACTCATGGTTACATTTCATGAGCAACGCACAGGCCTTAACAGCCAGAATTTCAGTCAATGCTATAGATGAAATGTATATTTAAATTGCTGTATCTAAAATAGCAACGAATAGTAACTTCTGAACTTGGGCTGAGTCTGTAACGTACGCTAAGATTAATTTCAATAGTTCCTGGTAGGAAATATTAATGGGCCACACAGCAGAGCACTATCTTAAACCTCAAAGGAACCAATCTCTGGCTGCAGCTTATGATTACATTCATCTCCTGCTCACAATTCCTTATGCTGCTTCTTCCTGCTGTTCTAGCTAATTTTAACAATCCTCTCTTTGATGTTTTCCATCATGAAAAAAAATCAATAAAAAAAACCCCAGTCATATGTATTTTCTCCATTGCACACACTACAAAAAGGGGGACATTAATAAAAATGTTTTCTGCATTATGGTCCAGTTAATGAGCATGTGTTGTGTGCTAAGACTGCTGTCATCTTGTCATCGCACAAAAGGAAGGCATACTTTATGTTTGTTTCAGTATCAAAAGCAAGGAGATGCAACCCCAATGGATTTAAGTGATTATCCTCATTCATTAAACATGTACTTGACTGTTTTATAGTGTGAGATATTTAGAAATGTTTGTTATGTGATGCATCTTATTAGAAACAGAGCAAGATGTATACATTCTGGTTAATTCTAGACACTACATTATGAGAAGAACCATGGCAAATAGCCTACTTCTAACAGTGTACCTTTCAGAAACCCATTATTAGTTACAGATGCTAGTATAAGAAGAAAAGGCTTACCTTTGAACTCAAGGAGTGGTCGAAAGTGAGGGTAGAGATGTAGCGTTGCATTCCCCTGTGAGAGTTGAAAAGACAATGTGAGAAATAACCTGATGAGACAAATATTGATCTGCAGTCCGTCTGAGCTCCCAACCCACTACAACAGAGTCCTCTTTCTTCTGAGTATTTCACACTCGGTCTTCCACTGCTGCAGCTCGGTGCGCTCACTTTTTTTCCTGTTTAAAGGAGATAATCCTTCCACTCCGCAGTCCTGCACTGCAAATACATTATTCATCTTCATCACCTTCACCACAGCAGGATATGAACAGAGAGGTAAAAGAAAAGAGAACATGGAGAGACAGGTGTCTCCAAAGCCTGTTTATATGCTGCAAAAAGGCATCCTCTGTGTGTGTGTGTGTGTGTGTGTGTGTGTGTATGTGTGTGTGTCCAATCAACAAAGCCCCTCATTGGAGCAGCATACAGAATTAGAAATCACCACTGACTGAGGGAGTGTCTCCCAGTGCAAGCTGACATCAAACGCATCGCCTCATCAACCTGTATGACGGGCTGCAGCTTCAGTTCCCATTACTGAAGTTAGAAACTCAAATAAATCCCCCATCCACAAAACTGAGAAGTACCATCTGAATATGACATTCTGTTAATTAACAAGCAAATTATAAAAGCATTGAAAGGAAGCATGCAGCACAAAGCTGGTTGTATTTAAATGGCTCTCTTTTCAAGCATTAGCTGGTACTTTTAGCTGGGCTTTTCATTAGATCTTTTGCACAACAAGTTCTTCTGTATGAGTGCTAGTAATGTTGCCCGTCTTCATGCCATTCTTACCGTCAATGATTCTCTTTTGCGACCACTTGTGATGAATGTAAACCCCTGCGTTTCAATGGCGACGCCTGTTTTCTGTATGTGCTCCTCAGCATACCTTAAATGACAGCAAGAGGCATAAAATGCATCAAAAACTATTTTATCTTTGATGTGGCATTTAGAAGTGCACAAGATCTAAAGCAGCAATGCCTTATTCCTACATTGATAGGGCTATAACTACTGAAACAATTATAATTTCACAACTAATCATTAATAGTTTAGTATTAAATGTCAGAAAATAGTGAGAAATGTCCATTATTGGTCTTCAGTAATGCAAGTATTTCAGATGTTAATCATAAAAACTGAAAAGTAGTACTTCGTGTCAGGAAGAGTCCCAATTATTTCCCTAACCTAATAAAAAAATAATGATTCAACCAATTTAACAGCTGCCCTGGAAATAAAATAATGGTCTATCAATGAGTATTATAATGTTTAATAGTTCCATTTCTGTTGACTCTCAGCCTTAAAGACAGCACATCACCCCACCCCCACACTATAAAATATAAATATCTAAAATATGTGAGGTCAGCAACTATTAGCATGATTGACATCTGTGCTCCTTATGGAGGCAATTCAAAACACATTCCTGAATTAGCTGAGAGGAACATTTCAAATATAGCTCAAATATATACCCCTCAAACAGACCCTACAGTAGGGCTGTGCGACATAACTATATTTTACCAAAAGTATAGCCAAAACAATTAGTCAATTAATCATTTAGATGGTAAATTTAATTGGCAACAATCTGGTAAGTGATTAGTTGTTTAATTTGTTTTTCTACATAAACGGAATAACTTTTATATAGTTTATCCAACTAAAAAAGCTATTTTGCAGATGTCCCCTTGAACTCAAAGAAATTGTGATGGACATTTTTAAATGGAATGGAAGTCTGGGACGGTGCCTAAGGAGTGGCAGACTGGGGTGGTGGTTCCCCTATTCAAAAAGGGGGACCAGAGGGTGTGTGCCAATTACAGGGGTATCACACTTCTCAGCCTCCCTGGTAAAGTCTACTCCAAGGTGCTGGAAAGGAGGGTTCGGCCGATAGTCGAACCTCGGATTGAAGAGGAACAATGTGGATTCCGTCCTGGCCGTGGAACAACGGATCAGATCTTCACTCTCGCAAGGATCTTGGAGGGCCTGGGAGTATGCCCAACCAGTCTACATGTGTTTTGTGGATCTGGAGAAGGCGTATGACCGGGTCCCCGGGAGAAATTGTGGGAGGTGCTGCAGGAGTATGGGGTGAGGGGTCCCTTCTCAGGGCCATCCAATCTCTGTATGACCAAAGCGAGAGCTGTGTCCGGGTTCTCGGCAGTAAGTCGGACTCGTTCCAGGTGAGGGTTGGCCTCCGCCAGGGCTGCGCTTTGTCACCAATCCTGTTTGTAATATTTATGGACAGGATATCGAGGCGTAGTCGGGCGGGAGGGGTTGCAGTTCGGTGGGCTCGGGATCTCATCGCTGCTTTTTGCAGATGATGTGGTCTTGATGGCGTCATCGGCCTGTGACCTTCAGCACTCACTGGATCGGTTCGCAGCAGAGTGTGAAGCGGCTGGGATGAGGATCAGCACCTCTAAATCTGAGGCCATGGTTCTCAGCAGGAAACCGATGGAGTGCTTTCTTCAGGTAGGGAGTGAGTCCTTACCCCAAGTGAAGGAGTTTAAGTACCTTGGGGTCTTGTTCGCGAGTGAGGGGACTATGGAGCGTGAGATTGGTCGGAGAATCGGAGCAGCTGGTGCGGTATTACATTCAGTTTATCGCACCGTTGTGACGAAAAGAGAGCTGAGCCAGAAGGCAAAGCTTTCGATCTACCGGGCAATTTTCGTTCCTACCCTCACCTATGGTCATGAAGGCTGGGTCATGACCGAAAGAACGAGGTCCAGGGTACAAGCGGCCGAAATGGGTTTCCTCAGGAGGGTGGCTGGCGTCTCCCTTAGAGATAGGGTGAGAAGCTCAGTCATCCGAGAGGAGCTCGGAGTAGAGCCGCTGCTCCTTCGCGTCGAAAGGAGCCAGTTGAGGTGGTTCGGGCATCTGGTAAGGATGCCTCCAGGGCGCCTCCCTAGGGAGGTGTTCCAGGCACGTCCAGCTGGGAGGAGGCCTCGGGGAAGACCCAGGACTAGGTGGAGAGACCTGGCCTGGGAACGCCTCGGGATCCCCCAGTCGGAGCTGGTTGATGTGGCTCGGGAAAGGGAAGTTTGGGGTCCCCTACTGGAGCTGCTGCCCCCACGACCCGATACCGGATAAGCGGATGAAGATGGATGGATGGATTTTTAAATATTCTCTGACAATTAGTAGACAAAATTAATAAATGACAAAAAATCTGAAGATTAATTTACAAAGATGATAGAACACTCCTAACTACTGCATAAGACCATAAATATTTTGCTAACGTGGCGTTAATAACAGGGTAGTGGTCCCTATTATAAAATGTCTTAGGTTGTATTAGACTATTGTGGCAAATGTTGAATATCAATATCACAATTTATAGAGACATCAAATTATGTGATAGAGGATTTTCATTCATATTGCCTCCTTAATGCCCATGTTCATTCAGATTAGCTCAAAATGGAAAAACTTTTAACAATTCTCTCCGTTTTTTGTTTTCTGTAGCCTAATTCTGCCAGTAGCTTTTGTCAAAACACTTTACTGGCAAACAAACTAGAATAGATTATTTTCCCTTGTCAAGAATGTAAATCTAACAAATCCACATTTTCTGCCAAACCGCATCCAAACCACTGAGTCATGTGAGAAGATGATATTTTGATATTTCTGTGTCACTCGTTACCAAACTAATATAAAACAGTATGTGTTACCAGTTAATGAAGGAGCTTTTTCCTGCAGAGTGGTTCCCCATTATCATCACAATGATCTTCTTTCTGGGAGGCAGGAGACGGACTCCGAGGCTGCTGGCAATTTTCACCAGGCCTGAAAACCCACACGCACGCACGCACACACACACGCACGCACGCACGCACGCGCGCACGCGCACACGCGCGCACACACACACACACACACACACACACACACACACACAATCACAATGCAATGTTTGTAAATGTGTGAGTGTTAACAGAGTGGTCCTGGAATAGCAAGCATTGCTTTAAGCGATAACCTTGTGGTAAAACTTTATTTAAGATATTTCCTTGAAAGAAAGATGTTTACATGGAAAACAAATTCCAATGAATTGCTCGTATGACCTTGACATTTTTCTAGTCAGGACAGGGCATGTTATGTGTAAAAACAAATGTCAGATTTGTAAGCATAAAATGTAATATATAGCTATATATTGAAATATAATTTCTAGTACTGAACACAAGTACTTACATGGGTATAAAATGAGTGTTTCCTACAAACCAATTAGAGCTAAAACGATTAAATCGATTAGTCGAAAGACAGACTATTTTAATGATGAATTTCTTTAAATCATTCTTTAAGCTAAAAATATGAAAAAATTTCAGATATTCTCTGGTTCCAGCCTCAAATAGGACAATTCATTGTTGCATACTTCTCATCAGAGAGGCCCGTTCCTGTGTCTGCCTCCTCTGTTATACCAGAGTTAACTATTGGGTACTAAATAACTCAGACAGGACCTATGGACAGCACACATACTGTAGTGAGATACCTCATTGACGTGCTGCAAGACCAAGTCTGAGGACAGGACATGGTGAACTAATTGTTCCTCAATGTAACAGGATCATTGCTGAGGACAACAAAGTTCTCCAAACATTTACCAGAAGTGGACCATTAAAGCCAAGCGCACCAGACTCTGGGCTGAACAGCTTATACAGTATATTACAGGGGGCTTTGTTTAAGCCCACTTACCTCGTGTTTAAATTGTACTAGATGAAACCTAACCGTTTATTGGCTGTAGACATTTAATGTAGTCACTAAATAGGCGCTGCACTGCAGAGGAGCCACACCAGTGTTCTTGTCATGGTTGACACTGACAGACAGCTGCTGCACACCAACACCTAATACACACCAACCGAGCAGCGTTCAAACTTCAAATGTAAGCCCCACTAACTAAAGTTACATAACATCACTGGTGCTTGGCTCTGCATACGGTCCTAACTTCGCTAAAACGTATAAATCCACGTTATTGATTATTTACCGTTTTCGCTGTCGACATATAAACTGTGGCATTCTTTCAGTATCCTCTCACTCGGTGTGGTGATCGCAGACTCCAGAGGGTTTGCCACAGACCTGGGCTTTCTGCCCGACATTATGAACTCAGCCACCAGCCGCCTCTCTTGTTTTCTAAACCACCCGGGGAAGAATTTCAGTGTGGCACAAGGGCTGTCCTGTGCGGATAAAGCGCCCTCATGCGGCCAAATACTGACAGGACATCGAGGACAGACGAGACAGATCATGAAATACATCCATGGAGCAGATTTACTGAACAGCAACATGACAGCTTATTAACATTTTGAAAGAACTAACCCTATGACCTGCCTTGAATTGCTGGCTGAATAATCAATAAGGCAAAGCAGGCAAATGTCCAGCCCCTGGCCCTCAGGGGCCCAACAAGCCCCTGATGACAATGCAGCAATTATGACTACTTTGTCATTCTATTAATTAGGAACCATATTGTTGTTTTGCTGATTTTAGTGTGTACAAAGGCTTTAGACAGTCATGATTATATTATTTGATTATTTGCTGATGAATTTTTTTTTTTATTTGTTGTCTTATGTTCAAATTCCCCTGAGCTGAAAACATGAAACATGGAAGGACTAGTAAGCCTAAGTGGGAGACAGACGGAGGCACTGACATTGACCCTAAGTAAGTCTATTATGTCATTGTAGAATGGCGTTTGACTACTGTTTCAATGCTGAGATATCGCATAGGCTACCAAAAAGGATGTAGCCTACTGTGTGATGTAGTGTATTTTGTGCACTAGGCCTACTATTGTAGCACAGTACGTCATTTGTTGTCTTTTTTACTTGTCTTGATTATGTAGTAGGCTAAAAGTGGAGTAAAGGGTTGTAGAGGGTTAGAAGTATAAAGTAGCAAAATATGGAAATCCCAAAGTAAAGTAGGCTACAAGTAGCCTACATCAGAACTATAGCCTACTTAAGCACAGCATTTTAGTAAATGTACTCGTACAAAATGTACTCGTTTAGAAATTAGTTGTTTTATTATACACCTAAAGTTTTGTAACTCTTTGATGTGTTATATAAAGCCATAAACAGAAAAATGCATTAATTTTTTGTTGTTGTGGTCTGCTGCATTCCCCCACCTGTGTCGTGTCTTTCCTTTTTGTTCTGTTTGTCCTGCCTGTCTTGCCGTAGAGGGCGTACCTGAGGATCTTGTGGCGTGGCTTTCCTTCTACGTTCCGTCATTCACTCGGCAGTTCCCCATCACTCATCACCCACTACAATACTGAAACCCGGGCTGACCACCTCATCAGCGCCAGACCGTTACATGCATTGCATGCAGTGGGAACTTGGCTCCTAGTATTTGCGCTCGTCTTGTTGTTTCCCGTTGTCTTAGTTCTATCTCTGCCTCTCTTCATAGATCATCCGTGGTCCCTCCGAGCAGCCTTCCTACTTCACGCCGGCCAACCACCTGTCTACCAGCCACCTGTCCACACCTGTGTTTGTACCCCTCCGCACTCATTAAACTGCCTGAACTTTATTCTGTCTGAGTCCGTTTGTATCTCTGTGGTTCTGGGTCTTACTAACCGTAACATTTTTAGAGAAATCAAATTTGATTTATTCTCACATTTTCTACTGACTTGTGTGAAGAAATGGTTTGAGCCTCCAGCTTGTTTAGAAGCCAGGTCTGCAGCTTCATTTCAACGTAGTTTGTCATCTGTCCTGACTGACGAGTGAACACTTTATAGCTTGAAAGCACCTACACAGGCCTATTTATACAGTATGTCCACACATCCAATGTTTTTAAACTAAATATATTATGCTACTGAAAACAGTCTTTCCAAACTAGTGTATGAATCTTAGTGTACTCTAGTAGTCTACTGCTCTGCTGATCATAAACTCATCTGGCACATGAATGGCGAACATGTAGGAGTGGGTTATTCATCAAGTAATTACGTGTCTCATTCAATCCATTTAGACAACAAAGGAAGAAAGAAATAATATTCACACATTTCTTTTTTTGGGTCAGCAGTCTTTAAGGAGTTAATGAGTCTACCCTTCTGCAGCCGATTATATGCGGCACCTTACAATAGGCTAGTATTATGCAAGTCCTTCGACTGAAGTGGAACATCCATTATAAACGGTCCATTCACACATTATTTTACAACTTCCAAAATGAACATCAGTGAGGACTCTACGCAATCAAAGAGAGAGGTTAGTTCAACTTAAATGAAAAGGAAATGTGTGCTTTGTTTTGAACTTTTGTATGTTTGCCATTCAGAAATCCAAAGTTATCCTTTTATTACTGCAATGAAATGTAGGCTATGTGGTGTAGTGGGAGTTTGCCTGACAGGTGTTGGTGTTCATTGTTGTTTATTTATTGTTCTACTAATTGGATAATGCTCAAATTAAATTTGTGTGGTACCACTTCTTAATGACTGGTGCATTGCGGTGGGCAATCATCTGAGTTACTGTATGCTCACTAATTTAGATTTAGACTTAGACTTAGAGACTTTGACTTCTCTTTATTAATCCTTTTGGGATGACTCCCGCGAGGAAATTGAAATTTCCAGCAGCAGTTTTAGCAAGATAAAAAAAAAAAAAGATAAAAAAGATCGTATAAAGACAACAAAATAACGGTAATAATAATAACAACAATAAGAACATTCGTCAACAAAAAAGACCATAAATTATTATTAAAGTGTCAGTGTTGAGTCCAGTGTTAAAGTGATAAGGACTTAAATTACACTTCTTCACTTTAAAGTGAACAGGTGTTAATGAACAGGTGTTAATATAAGTCCAGGTGTGTTTGTATGTATGTATGTATGTATGTATGTATGTATGTATGTATGTATGTATGTATGTATGTATGTATGTATGTATGTATGTATATGTATGTATGTATGTATGTATGTATGTATGTATGTATGTATGTATGTATGTATGTATGTATGTATGTATGTATATGTATTGTATTGTATTGTATTGTCCTCTCTGCCCTATTTCCTCCTCCCCCTGAGTGAGGAGTTGTATAGTCTGATGGCATGAGGGACAAAGGAGATCTTGAGTCTGTTGGTCCGACACTTGGGAAGGAGCAGCCTTCCACTGAACAGGCTCCTCTGGGTGCTGATGACGGTGTGCAGGGGGTGGCTACTACAATCAGGCACAGTGTTCCTCTGTCAGTCACCATTTTAAACCCACCCATGTGAGAGAAACAGTTTAGATTGGCTTCTACAGGCTCTGGACAGCTGGAAATCTAAATGGTTTCTATGGTAGGGGGCCAAACGGATCTGCCACAGCAAATGAAATATGACCTGGCAGATTCGTCTGGTTTCCAGGCTAGGCCTAATATTCCACTTTTGTTAAATTTAAGATGTATGGTAAAAAATATGTGTTTATAAGTATAATAAAGTTAGATATGATGGAACTGTGTGTTTATCTCCCAGCATTCAGTGTCCTCATCTTTCTGCCTCCTCTCTTGTTTGCAAAGCTCTAATGATGTTGTCTACACTGAATTAACCTGCATTAAGAACTTTTCATTTTATTTAATTTGTTATTTGGGAAACTGTCTATTTTGTGCAACAGCTTCTCTGCTCTTGGTGAATGTAAGCTACTTCTTTCTGAGGAATTGCAGTCTATGATGCAGCTTTAGAATGCGTGAAATCTGGATAAAAACTAAATAATGGAGCCGATTCTTTAAGGACACTTCGTGACAACAGATCCTTTGTATCACCCTCAGGATAAACTCATCCACGATGAGGATAAACCTACTTGGCAATAAACAATACTGGACTTTAAACAAAACCAGCAACAAAATGCCGAAATAATTTGCAGATGAATATCAACCTTTGCTTGTGATGGATGGATGGATGGATGGATGGATGGATGGATGGATGGATGGATGGATGGATGGATGGATGGATGGATGGATGGATGGATGGATGGATGGATGGATGGATGGATGGATGGATGGATGGATGGATAGATAGATAGATAGATAGAAAGCATCCCAAGGTAAAAATAAGTGTTAGTTTATCATCTGTAGATAGGATGCAGCTTTCTATCATTGATTAAATATGTAAATATGTGTTTTGTATCTCTTTTTTATTGCAGTTTCCGAACAAATCACTTCTGCTGGCTGCGTGTGCTGCGTGTATAGGGGGAACTTTTCAGTATGGATATAATATATCTATCATCAATGCTCCCACAACGGTAATAACCCTACTGTCTGTCACTGGACTTACTGCAAAGTATTGATGCACAGTATTAACTCTATTGTAGCCTACTCATGTTACAAACCTAAGAGATTAGTCCGTAGTTAGTTATTAATAAATGACACAAAAGTGACATGTTTCTATATGTAGTAGGCCTACATATCCACTACATGTCTGGTAAATATGCATGCACAAATGTATCTTTTTTTATATTTGAGATCAGGGATCATTCATTTTAATTTCACCTGCTGAATGTGCCTGTTGTGTTTTTGTTTTGTGTCCAGCATGTGCAGAATTTCATCAACCAAACCTGGAGGGAGCGTTACCAAACTGACATATCAGCAGATGTTCTCACCCTGCTTTGGTCCACTATTGTGTCTATATTCACCATAGGAGGACTTCTAGGAGTGACAGTCGGTGGGACATTGTCTGTAAAGCTGGGGAGGTAATATGGCATATTTTGACAAAATGACCCTATTGTACATAGCCTATTGTATGTCAGTTATAGAGCTGTAATGTAATGTTACTTTCCAGAAAAGGGACGCTGTTGGCCAATAACATATTTGCATTCATGGCTGCCTTGCTAATGGGTCTGAGTTACCCTACAGGATTATTTGAATTACTCATCATTGGACGTTTTCTCACAGGAATGAATGCAGGTAAATAATCTAGAAATGCATTTAAAGAGTGTATACATGCCAGTGATACACATCTCTGTAGTTAAATAATCTTTATACATACAGTATTTGGTTTACACATTGCATGTAAAACTTCTGAAATGCGGCTTTAATCATGTTTTATTTTCACAGGCATTGGCCTTTGTGTTCAACCTCTGTATTTGGGGGAAATTGCTCCAACTGCATTTCGTGGTGCCATGGGAATGGGAACTTCTATTTTCATCACAGGTGGGATCTTGACTGGACAAGTGATGGGCCTCAAGTAAGTTAACTATAAGCATATTTGATTTTCGCACAAAATAGTAACCTTTTCACAACAAGATTGAATTGCTATATTGTGATTTTGTTTAGACATGTCTATGATTTCACAGAGAGCTCATGGGCAAAGAAGAGCACTGGCCCATCCTACTCTCCACCACATGTATCCCAGCATTCCTTCAGCTCCTGATCCTGCCCTGGTTCCCAGAGAGCCCTCGCTACCTGCTCATTGACAAAGGGGATGATGAGGGATGTAAGAAAGGTACACTCACACTGCAACTGCTGCACAGATGTGATTTTATCTTTGGCCTGCAAAGCTGGATGTAGTGCACATGACAACGTAATTTCAAAGGCTGAGGACTCCCTTTGTCTGGAAACACCAGAGGCAGAGAAACATTTGTGTTCATGGCAGTGAGTTCAAGCATGTGATAACATTCTGGTAACGCAATGATGATGTAAAATGGTTTGACGCTGGAAACATTTTAATCAGATTCTCAAAAACAAACCCTTTAGCCTGACCAGATGAGAAGAATAGTGTGTGGAGTAAACTACAAGCACGCTTGTCATGTGTTTTCCTGCCTGCAGCCCTGAAGCAACTACACGTTATGGCTGGCTGTGATGGCGAATGGGCTGATATCGAGAAGGAGAAAAATAATTTAGTGGATTTCCAGGCCAAGAAACCCTGGGAGCTCTTGACTGATCGTAGTGTCCGCAGGCAGCTTCTTACCGTCTTGCTGCTCAACGCTGCACAACAGCTGAACGGCATCAATGCTGTACGTACACGATCATATACCCGGTGTCTTTCAGTATCCTCTGTCCTGCTGTCTCTCACAATGTGAATTCTTCTTGCCAACTATTAAGAAAAAAGATTTAAAGGAAAAACAGAGGCGTTTATGTTTTTGGGTTATCCGTACTATTCCTGTGAACTATCTCAGGAACGTCTTGAGGGAATTTCTTCACGTCTCACACAAACGCCCACTTGGACTCGTTAGATTTTGGAGGTCAAAGGTCAAGGTCACTGTGATTTACGAAACAAATGTTTGGCCATAACTCAATAATTCCAACTCTAATAATGACAACAGTCTCACAAATTTCTAATAAAAAGATAAAATAATGAAGTGACAGAAACTGAGACATTTGGTCAGATGGTGACACAAATCTTAAACTGTGGTGATTGTTTGGATCTTCTGTGCTGCCGGGTTGAAGATGTGTGTGACACATTAACATTTTGCCCAATAATAAACATAATACCATTTTGTTAAATTCCTTCAACGTCTTCTCTACATACAGTAGATATTACAGTATATGAGTATAGACAGACATGAATGTAAACTGTGACTTGACTGGTTGGCAGAGGCATACAACTGCTAATTTTAGTTTGCAATATGTTTTTTTTTGTCTATATTTCCTGTAGATTTACTTCTACGCAGAGTACTTATTCAAACAATCTGGCATCCCCGCTGATAAAATACCATATGTGACCGTTGGCACTGGTGCGTGTGAATGCATCACAGCTTTAACATGTGTAAGTAGGAATTTTACATTATAGTTTTGTGTCCACTTTCTTACAGTTCTGATGTTCCTTTATGCTACAGAAATAAAGATAACTAAGAGGTGCCCAATAACAAGGGTAAAACAGTCAAGACCTTTCTAATAAAACAATCAAATTTTGGAACTAAAGTTTGAAAAGTTAGAGCACACCTAAAATACAGTAAAACAGAACTGAACAGAATTGTCTTATCTAAGAATACAAACGGAACAGAAACATGACATAATACTGTAAATGTGGTAAGGAAACAAAACATAAAACACAGCAAGGTATGAATAAAATTAATAAAACAGGGCATACAATGTAAAACGCGACAGAAAAAAACTGACAATATCCCATAAAAGGTTAAAGTTAAATTCAGAGAAAGCCTGGAGAGTGTTTTTTGTCTTGTGACATGCTGTGTGTCTCACAGGGTATGCTCATTGACCGTCTGGGAAGGAAAGTGCTCATTACGGGAGGATACACACTGATGAGTATCTGCTGCATTTTATTCACGCTGACGCTCTCTTTCCAGGTGACTAACCTCATTGTAAAAAAAATAAATAAGAGACAGTATTTAAACCATTGTTTTATGCGTTATCGCACATTGATAAGACTTCTACTTTGTGCTAACATTTCTTTTGTGTGCTTTTCCTTTTCTCAGGATGCCAGCCCAGTATTACCATACGTGAGCATGGTGTGTGTATTTGCTTTCATCCTGAGTTTTGGCTTAGGACCAGGTAACTAACTTTTTCATCCATCGGAGTCTCTCCTTAGCAGCTGCTGTTGCATAGCAGTTATAACTAATGTGATTTCTTTTGTGGTTTGTTTGTTCTGTGAAGGTGGCGTTACAAACATCTTGACCACTGAGCTATTCACACAATCGGCTCGCCCTGCAGCGTACATTATCACAGGATCATTGAACTGGTTGAGCTTCTTCTTTATTGGCCTGGTCTTCCCTTTTATTGTGGTAGGTGTCCAAAAATATATACAGTATATCTTAATTTTGAAATGCTTTGTCATTATCTATGAAAATTTGGAAACAAAACTTAAAAGCTTGGATGTTTGAGAGATTTGGACTAACTTGTGTTTTATCCTGTTTCATTTGCACAGATTGGGCTGCAGCAGTACTGTTTCCTGGTGTTCCTGGCCGTCTGCTCCTTAATGGCGATATACATTTTCCTTTTTGTTCCTGAAACCAAGAACAAAACTTTCGTGGAAATCCAGAATGAGTTTCAGCCCAGAAAGACCTGCAGTGCTGATGGAGCAGGGACAACACTATTATCCACTTTTATATGATATGAATTTTAGTTTTTTTTATGTCTCAAAATATTTACAGTATGTCACAAAGATAAGTAACTAAAAATAAGGATTTATAGTCCACACACGCACAACAAAATAGATCACTAAAGAGATATTGTGAAATTCAAAAATGTAGGTTTTACTGGGTGGTCATAGTTACATATGTTTAGTTCACTTACAGATATAGCCTCAAAGTAATCTTAATATGTAATATTTTGGTATGATCAATGTTGGTTTGTAACTTTTATAAAGAATGCTCTATTCAGACTTTCAATAAAAATACGTTTATGAAAACCAAGCTTATGCTGTATTAATGTACTTACAACTACTACAACTATGTCGAGACTCATAGTGCTCTGCTGATCCTAATCTTTTCTGGCACATGAATCGAGAACATTGGGATCATGCCCGTATGTAAAAATGGGTTTTCCATTTAATCCATTTAGACAACAAAGGGTGAATATTATTTCTGTATTCAGGTCAGCAGACCCTCCTTTAGCCTCCGCAGGAATGTGCTCCAAGAAGTTAATGAGTCTACCCCTCTGCAGCTGAGATCATATGATGCACCTTTCAATAGGCTTCCATTATACTGTGCAAGTGCTTCGACTGAACATCCTTTAAATGGGCCATTCAAACAATATCTTACAGCAGCTACCAAAATGAACTTCAATGAAGAGTCTACACAATCAAAAAGAGAGGTGAGTTCAAAATGACCCCCAAAAACCATTTTACTAGCATGGACCACACCATCAACTAAGATACGTTTGAACAATTTTTTTATGCAGAGTCACGTGATCAGCTCAACAGAGATGGCGGCTTAAGGTATAGCTCCTGGCCCAACTTTGCCAAATAGTTGTTTTATATGGTTCCAACTCCAATATTCTATCACATTGTGCTTGATAGAGTCATTTAAAGCAAAATGGCAAAGAAGAACAAAACCCAACCCAGATGCCATTGCGGCGGCATTACTGGAGAAACAGAAAAGCTACTTCTAACCACGTTTTTCTCAGATTCAGTCTCAGATTCAACAGGTGGGGATTGACAACGACAAGAAACTAACTGCTATCGATGCCCAGCTAGGATCTCTAACTGCAAGCTTTGGCTCTATCAGATCTGATGTGGACAATCTAAAAGCTACTATGGAAAGCAACTCTAGTACCTATTCTTGATAGCCATGGCCACGCTTTTCAAGTGCTGGAGGTGAAGCTAGCGGACATGGAGGACAGAAATCGAAGATGCAATATCTGCATCGTTGAGCTGAAAGAGGGGTTAAAAGGCTCTAATGCTATTCAATATCTCTGCCTAAGAGGTCCTCGAAATTGGCAGATGTTCAGATCGAGATTATGAGAGCCCACCGAATTTACAGTAATAGCCCAAAGAAGAACACTACTAATTGCACGCTGATTTTCAACATGCTTTGCTAGACAACCAGGCAGGCAATTCTACAGGCTGTGCAGATCAAGGATGGCCCCCAATACAGACCTTTCACCTCCGCTAAGGATGCTGAAGATTACGTGAACCGGGCTGCTTCCCATCCTCCTGTTCCTGCAAAGACGTCCGGCGCCTTGGATTCTATCACAGAGAACGCTGTGGATGAAGATCAGGATTAAAACAACTGCCTGATGAACATGGACTCTTGATTTGTCTTAATTTCTTAATGTGTCCTAGTTTCATTGCGTTATCTAATATGATTACAGAGACTGTGTTTTGGAATTACATATCTGTCTTGTTTAATATAGCCTAAACTCCATAGATTAATTAGGTCATTTGGAAAGACAATTCTAAAACGAGATGTGGATTAAGTCTCCTACCAAGGTCCCGGTAACAATAGCTGATGTTGTCAATAACAATCACTATGATAGAAAACAGCTTGTGACTTTCAGCACATGAAAAGTATTATAAGATAATAAGATAATATGCAGCAGATGCTATCCTTATTGATGATTGGTGTAATAAGTGGAGATTGTTTATCAATATAAAGAAAACAGAAATAATTCACTTTAGAAAACCTTTAACAACTCGCAGTATCTATGAATTTAAAATTGGGTCACACAAGCTGAACTTTGTCGACTCATGTATATATATAGGTTTCTATATTGATGAACATATTAATTTCAGAAAAGGTGTTAAGGTTCTTGCTGATTCAGCACGTAGAGCTTTGGGGGCGCCACTGGCGGCTGCACGCTTCACCCGTGCCAAAAGCCACTACTGGTAGTGTACCTCATGTCCCTCATGTATTTCATTTCAAACTTTATTCTAATATTTGAAGGATGTTAGCACGGCTGGCTTGGCAAGTATGGACAACTGTGAGGGTTTTGTAGTACAACCAGCAGGAGAACAGTTATGTGTGATTTGTGAAGAAGTGGAGTTTTCTTTTACAAAGTTATGCATACAGTTATTTTTTCCAAAGTTTTGTTGTAGTAACCAGCAGAAGACCATTTACGAGTGACGTCATTTTGGTGACAGTACTTTGTGTAATAATGAAGCTATTACGTTTTTATTGTTGTATGTCTCTTCGGAGTTGCACTTTGTAGACGGTCCCTGCGCAGTGCGCACTCCTCTCCCGAGCCGGCTGCTTATTTCCATTTTATTAGTCCAGGTCTGAGGACTACTCGTTTTGATGAAAACCAGGTTTTAGCTCGTTGTCCAGCCTACCTTACGGTAGGAAAGAGGCGTCGTTTGTGTTAAGAACTTTCGCTGATAAGTTATTGATAATTACATTTACAAAATGTTGTTTGTTACCGGACTTGATGGGTTTTTGTATGGTGTTAAATGGACCTTGCAGTCACTCTATGTCTTGACAACACCACTTATCCTCCTCAGGATTTGTTGAGAGAAAACACATACATGAAGCGTATAGCCTACCCTCTCGGCGACAAACTACAAACAATATTGGACTTTAAACAACACATCAGCGACAACATGCCAAAAGAATTTGCGAATGAATATCAACCTTTGCTTATTAAGGAAACCAAAGATAAAAAACGACCCAAGGTATGTGGATTACCATAAAATAAAAGTTTTAAATTAGCATCTGTAGACACGGTAGGATGCAGCTTTCTATCATTGATTAAATATGTAAATATTTGATTTGTATCTCTTTTTTATTGCAGTTTCCGAACAAATCACTTCTGCTGGCTGTGTGTGCTGCGTGTATAGGGGGAACTTTTCAGTGTGGATATAATACATCTATCATCAATGCTCCCACAACGGTAATAACCCTACTGTCTGTCACTGGACTTATTGCATAGACTTTGTGTCACAGTATTAAAACTATTGTAGCATATTTAGATTACAAATCTATTAGATTAGTCAGTAGTTAGTATATTAATAAATGACACAGAAGTGACATGGTTTTCATATGTAGGCTTGCATATCGACTACATGTCTGGTAAATATGCATGTAGACATATCTCTTTAATATCTTTGATCAGGGATCATTCATTTTAATTTCACCTGCTGAATGTGCCTGTTGTGTTTTTGTTTTGTGTCCAGCATGTGCAGAATTTCATCAACCAAACCTGGAGGGAGCGTTACCAAACTGACATATCAGCAGATGTTCTCACCCTGCTTTGGTCCACTATTGTGTCTATATTCACCATAGGAGGACTTCTAGGAGTGACAGTCGGTGGGACATTGTCTGTAAAGCTGGGGAGGTAATATGGCATATTTTGGCAAAATTACCTTATTGTACATAACCTATTGTATGTCAGTTATAGAGCTGTAATGTAATGTTACTTTCCAGAAAAGGGACGCTGTTGGCCAATAACATATTTGCATTCATGGCTGCCCTGCTAATGGGTCTGAGTTACCCTACAGGATTATTTGAATTACTCATCATTGGACGTTTTCTCACTGGAATATATGCAGGTAAATAATCCAAAGTGTACATACCAGTGAAACACATCATTGTATTATATGTGTAATAATCTTGATACATATTTGGTTTGAATATAAGAATACTACCTTGGCCATAATTTAATACTTTACAGACATAATATATATACTGGTACTAAGCACTATATACATATGCATGCACATACACACATGCATGCATAATGTCAGAATGTATGAGTATGAGGTATAGGAATGTGAGTAGGTATGTGTGTTTAAAAAGGAGGTTGGGGTGGATGGCTGGGGCAAACTAACTTTTAACCAGAAGACAGGTGTTTGTGTCAAAGAGCAAGTGAAGTATTCCATTTTGGCCAAGGCAGCGCCTTATAGTTTATAACGGTGCATGTAAAACTTCTGAAATGCGGCTTTAATCATGTTTTATTTTCACAGGCATTGGCCTTTGTGTTCAACCTCTGTATTTGGGGGAAATTGCTCCAACTGCATTTCGTGGTGCCATGGGAATGGGAACTTCTATTTTCATCACAGGTGGGATCTTGACTGGACAAGTGATGGGCCTCAAGTAAGTTAACTATAAGCATATTTGATTTTCACACAAAATATGAACCTTTCCACAGCATCTGTGTTTACAAGATTAAATTGCTATATTGTGATTTCACAGAGAGCTCCTGGGCAAAGAAGAGCACTGGCCCATCCTACTCTCCACCACATGTATCCCAGCATTCCTTCAGCTCCTGATCCTGCCCTGGTTCCCAGAGAGCCCTCGCTACCTGCTCATTGACAAAGGGGATGATGAGGGATGTAAGAAAGGTACACTTACACTGCAACTGCTGCACAGATGTGATTTTATCTTTGGCCTGCAAAGCTGGATGTAGTGCACATGACAACGTAATTTCAAAGGCTGAGGACTCCCTTTGTCTGGAAACACCAGAGGCAGAGAAACATTTGTGTTCATGGCAGTGAGTTCAAGCATGTGATAACATTCTGGTAACGCAATGATGATGTAAAATGGTTTGACGCTGGAAATCTTTTAATCAGATTCTCAAAAACAAACCCTTTAGCCTGACCAGATGAGAAGAATAATGTATTTGGAGAAAACTACAAGCACGCTTGTCATGTGTTTTCCTGCCTGCAGCCCTGAAGCAACTACACGGTATGGCTGGCTGTGATGGCGAATGGGCTGATATCGAGAAGGAGAAAAATAATGTAGTGGATTTCCAGGCCAAGAAACCCTGGGAGCTCTTGACTGATCGTAGTGTCCGCAGGCAGCTTCTTACCGTCTTGCTGCTCAACGCTGCACAACAGCTGAACGGCATCAATGCTGTACGTACACGATCATATACCCGGTGTCTTTCAGTATCCTCTGTCCTGCTGTCTCTCACAATGTGGAATCTACACTCACCTAAAGGATTATTAGGAACACCTGTTCAATTTCTAATTAATGCAATTATCTAATCAACCAATAACATGGCAGTTGCTTCAATGCATTTAGGGGTGTGGTCTTGGTCAAGACAATCTCCTGAACTCCAAACTGAATGTCAGAATGGGAAAGAAAGGTGATTTAAACAATTTTGAGCGTGGCATGGTTGTTGGTGCCAGACGGGCCAGTCTGAGTATTTCACAATCTGCTCAGTTACTGGGATTTTCACACACAACCATCTCTAGGGTTTACAAAGAATGGTGTGAAAAGGGAAAAACATCCAGTATGCGGCAGTCCTGTGGGCGAAAATGCCTTGTTGATGCTAGAGGTCAGAGGAGAATGGGCCGACTGATTCAAGCTGGTAGAAGAGCAACTTTGACTGAAATAACCACTCGTTACAACCGAGGTATGCAGCAAAGCATTTGTGAAGCCACAACACGCACAACCTTGAGGCGGATGGGCTGCAACCGCAGAAGACCCCACTGGGTACCACTCATCTCCACTACAAATAGGAAAAAGAGGCTACAATTTGCAAGAGCTCAACAAAATTGGACAGTTGAAGACTGGAAAAATGTTGCCTGGTCTGATGAGTCTCGATTTCTGTTGAGACATTCAGATGGTAGAGTCAGAATTTGACGTAAACAGAATGAGAACATGGATCCATCATGCCTTGTTACCACTGTGCAGGCTGGCGGTGGTGGTGTAATGGTGTGGGGGATGTTTTCTTGGCACACTTTAGGCCCCTTAGTGCCAATTGGGCATTGTTTAAATGCCACGGCCTACCTGAGCATTGTTTCTGACCATGTCCATCCCTTTATGGCCACCATGTACCCATCCTCTGATGGCTACTTCCAGCAGGATAATGCACCATGTCACAAAGCTCGAATCATTTCAAATTGGTTTCTTGAACATGACAATGAGTTCACTGTACTAAAATGGCCCCCACAGTCACCAGATCTCAACCCAATAGAGCATCTTTGGGATGTGGTGGAACAGGAGCTTCGTGCCCTGGATGTGCATCCCACAAATCTCCATCAACTGCAAGATGCTATCCTATCAATATGGGCCAACATTTCTAAAGAATGCTTTCAGCACCTTGTTGAATCAATGCCACATAGAATTAAGGCAGTTCTGAAGGCAAAAGGGGGTCAAACACAGTATTAGTATGGTGTTCCTAATAATCCTATAGGTGAGTGTATTTCTCAGTTCTCACATTGCCAACTATTACGAAATACCACCAAAGACTCCGTGCCGGCGATAGCCAGAGGCGTTATGTTTTTGGGTTATCTGTACTATTCCTGTGAACGTGATACCTCAGGAACTTCTTGAGGTAATTCATTCTCATAACCACAATATCTCAGCAACACCTGGAGCATTGCCATTACTCAGGAATAGAAAGTGAGACATTTGGTTGGATGGTGACACAAATCTTAAACTGTGGTGATTGTTTGGATCTTCTGTGCTGCCGGGTTGAAGATGTGTGTGACACATTCATGTTTAGCCCAGTAATAAACTAATACGTTTTCTTAAATTCCTTCACCGCCTTATCTACATATATGATGTGAGTCTGGACAGACATGGCTATCAACTGTAACTTGACTGGTTGGCAGAGGCATACAATCACTATTTCTAGTTTGTAACATGTTTTTTTTGTCTATATTTCCTTTAGATTTACTTCTACGCAGAGTACTTATTCAGACAATCTGGCATCCCCGCTGATAAAATACCATATGTGACCGTTGGCACTGGTGCGTGTGAATGCATCACAGCTTTAACATGTGTAAGTAGGAGTTTTACATTATATTTTTGTGTCCACTTTCTTACAGTTCTGATGTTCCTTTATGCTACAGAAATAAAGATAACTAAGAGGTGCCCAATAACAAGGGTAAAACAGTCAAGACCTTTCTAATAAAACAATCAAATTTTGGAACTAAAGTTTGAAAAGTTAGAGCACACCTAAAATACAGTAAAACAGAACTGAACAGAATTGTCTTATCTAAGAATACAAACGGAACAGAAACATGACATAATACTGTAAATGTGGTAAGGAAACAAAACATAAAACACAGCAAGGTATGAATAAAATTAATAAAACAGGGCATACAATGTGAAAAACGACAGAAAAAAACTGACAATATCCCATAAAAGGTTAAAGTTAAATTCAGAGAAAGCCTGGAGAGTGTTTTTTGTCTTGTGACATGCTGTGTGTCTCACAGGGTATGCTCATTGACCGTCTGGGAAGGAAAGTGCTCATTACGGGAGGGTACACACTGATGAGTATCTGCTGCATTTTATTCACGCTGACGCTCTCTTTCCAGGTGACTAACCTCATTGTAAAAAAATAAATAAATAAGATACAGTATTTAAACCATTGTTTTATGCGTTATCGCACATGTGACCGTTGATAAGACTTCTACTTTGTGCTATCATTTCTTTTGTGTGCTTTTCCTTTTCTCAGGATGCCAGCCCGGTATTTCCATACGTGAGCATGGTGTGTGTATTTGCTTTCATCCTGAGTTTTGGCTTAGGACCAGGTAACTAACTTTTTCATCCATTGGAGTCTCTCCTTAGCAGCTGCTGTTGCATAGCAGTTATAACTAATGTGATTTCTTTTGTGGTTTGTTGGTTCTGTGAAGGTGGCGTGACAAACATCTTGACCACTGAGCTATTCACACAATCGGCTCGCCCTGCAGCGTTCATTATCGCAGGATCATTGAACTGGTTGAGCTTCTTCTTTATTGGCCTGGTCTTCCCTTTTATTGTGGTAGGTGTCCAGAAAGTATATCTTCATTTCCAAATATTCATTACCTTTGAAAATTTAGGAACAAAACTTAAAAGCTTGGATGTTTGAGAGATTTGGACTCACTTGTGTTTTATCCTGTTTCATTTGCACAGATTGGGCTGCAGCAGTACTGTTTCCTGGTGTTCCTGGCCGTCTGCTCTTTAATGGCGATATACATTTTCCTTTTTGTTCCTGAAACCAAGAACAAAACTTTCGTGGAAATCCAGAATGAGTTTCAGCCCAGAAAGGCCCGCAGTGCTGACGGAGCAGGGATGACACCGTTATCTACTTCTATATGAAATATTACTTTTGTGTGACAAAGATTAATGACTGCCGTGAGGATTTATAGCCCACACACGCACAATAAAAATATCACTACGGAAATACTGCAAATGATGGTACCTTGCTTAAACTTCAGAGATGTAGGCCTACAGAGAGGTCAGAGTCAGTTCACTTATAAATATAGCCTCATACATTAAAAATTACCTTGATGTGTAATATTTTGGTATGATCAATGTTGGTTTGTATAACTTTAATTAAGAGTGCTCTATTGAGACTTTTCAATAAAGATCAAATTATGAAAAATGTTTCCTAATCAGCAACAACCTCAAAGTTAACATTTTATGCCATTTAGGCTGTCTGATATTTCCGTTTTCTGAACTTTCAGTGTGGCATGTGACCTGAAGAACAAAGGATTCACTGAAGTGTGTATCATGCATGAATTTACAGGGGCTGGAAGATTATTAGGAGTATTGATACTTGCCCTGAGTATTACTCAAACAGCCCAAATAGTATATGTATGAAAAAATGCTCAAGTAAAAGAACTAACGTCATATTTGAGAGTACAGTTAATTACTTACATGTTTACTGTAAAATAGCTCATGTGGCATCTATTTCAGTATAAAGTCATGCAGCAACCAATGAAAGTTAAAGAAGTTTGACACAAACTTAACTGCATTATCCTAATATTACCACAACAGCATAAATATAGTCCACTCTGTCATTGTTGCCTGTTTCAATAGCACCATGCTCTTTTTTAATTATCTGTATGAGTGAAAGTAAAACTGCTAGAGAATGTACTGCACAAGCAGGCAAAGGGCTGTTCTGATTATAGTAATCCTACTGAGTACCTGTTTAAGTATTTGGTTTAAAGTCCCAACTCTTTTAATAGGATTAAAGTGAAGCATGTTAGCCATGAGCAAAGTGGCGTCCAAATAGATTTCTTTCTTTTAGTCACAAGAACATCCCTATTTTCATGAAATGTATGCTTTGTGATTAGCTAAATTAACTGAGTAGACTGGGGCATTAAACTCAAACAGGCTAAATTCAGCCTTTGTGGCCTATTAGTATAGTCTTCTCATTCATGTCTTAACATAAATTACAGCAAAAATTACACAGCCAGGTTTCTACCAATATGTTACAGACTTGTATGCTGCAAATTGTTGTCTTATGTCAAGACCATCAACCATGCGCGGCCAGATTAAACCACAATGGTGAAATCATTTACTAAAGAAAAACAAGCAACAGCCTACAGCAACATAAAAATAATCTAGTACAAAAAAAAGTTACGTTGCTTTGAATCAATCAAGTCAAAGTAATGCTGTATCACTAGTGAAATGCATAGTATCAAAGGTCCCTGGCCTCTGTGAGTGCTATATATATACATATATATATATATATATATATATATATATATATATATATATATATATATATATATATATATATATATATATATATATATATATACACACACTATTTACAACCGGTCTCTTGAGAATAAGCCAGTTTCTGAATAATTACCTGTATAACTATTTACTATTTACTGTTTACTATTAGCACAATGGTTAGCACGGAATGAAAATACTCAAGTAAAGCAAGCTGTAATGTATGTTTTTTTTAATGCACTTTTACATTCACCACTGATCATGGGCAATATACAGTAATTTAATTACCAATTTAAAAGAAAAAGCGGTTTAGCAGACAGAATTTAAGATACTTTCATGCGAATTTATTTTTTCCTGCACACTCAGTCCAGCAGAGCGCTAATGCATTGAACAGCAAAGAAGAAGAAAAAGTAGAAGAAGAAGAAGAAGGCTCCTCCTACTCAACATGGCGTCCTAGAGGAGAGTCCACGCTCGTTTGTTGACATATATTTAATAAACAAGCTTATGCTGTATTAGTGTACTTACAACTACTACAACTATGTCGAGACTTATTGTTAAAAACCTACCCAATGGGGTAAGTAACCCGCCCGGATTTCAGCAGACATTTTGTTTCGTTTCAGTCCATCATCTGTAGATTTAACCTGACCGTATCTTGTGTCCAGATGAAGGAGGAGAGGTTCAGGTCGATGTTTGCTGCCTTTGGCACCGTTACAGACTGCTCTCTGAAGTTTACCAAGGACGGCAAGTTCCGCAAGTTCGGCTTTGTGGGTTTTAAAGTGGAGGAAGATGCAAACAAAGCTCTGAAACATTTCAACAAGAGCTTCGTGGACACATCCAGAGTAACGGTATGGCTTCAGTCACGCTTAAACAAGCGTGTTGTTGACATTATTGTTGCTATTCCAGATGTGAGCCCCACGGTTGTCATGTATTCCAGGTGGAGATGTGTAAGGCCTTTGCAGACCCCACTAAGGCAAAAGCCTGGAGCAAACATACCCAGAGCTCAGGCCCGGATAAACCTTCCCCTCCTGCTGACATTGACATTAAAAAGGTACCTGCAGACACAAAATGACTTGGGAGAAGTTACATGAAAGTCATCACCAGGAAGAAACAATAAGAATTTCACATTTACATCTTTATCCTATTTAAATTGTTCCTATGTTACTACCTGGATAGCCACAGTGCAATTTCCTATGTCAAAAATGATTTAGTTAAGTTCTGCAGTACTGTCAATACCATAACCTGTTTTTTTTGTTTCTGTCTCCAGAAAAAGAAAAAGAAAAAAGAAACCGACATCACACTTGGAAATGTGAGTAAATGTGTCAGTCAGCAACTATGTTTGTCTTCTTTTAAATTTTAATTATATAAGATCTGAATGTGGATGGAGCCAACTTCAGGCTGTCAATGTTTCTATGGTACATAAGTGTTGTATAACAGAAAGCTTTACTTTTTTTATTTTAATCATTGCACGTTCGCTTGGCGTGTGTGTCTCAGCTGGAAGAGGACCAGGGATTCAAGGAGTTTTTGTCAGTACATCAGAATCGAAGCCAAGCACCAACATGGGCGAATGACACTGTGCAGCAAACAACTGATCCTGACAGTGGACAGGCAAAGGCTCAGGGCAAGAAGAACCTTGCTTCAGATGACTACCTCAACTTTGATTCAGACCAGTCAGAGGATGAGGAAGATGAAGGTTGGTAATGTTGGCCACTTTTCAGTGTAGGTAAATGAAAGATGTGTCCCAGCTTAGTGGGTCTGAATCCTCTGACGTCTGGATTTACACTGTGTTGTAGAAAAAAATACGTTAATGTACATGTATACATTTACCATAAACCAGGTACACTATCTGTCAGTTATCCATCATGTGTTTGCTCAATCTGTTTGTATACACTTCCCAATATTATGACTTTCCCCAGTTTACTACCAGTATTTACACTTTTGTTACATTTTAGGGCAACTTTCTAGCACTAAACCTGGAACACAATTGATGGGTATAATATAAAATGAAATGTCCTTAAACATACATAGTGAAATAAATACAAACATAGTGTAAATGAATAAGGGAAGTGTGGGGAACTGGTTACAGTGTTCCAAATGACAAGCAATAAATACACGTATTACTATGTTACAAATGCTTCACATCACAAGCATTGAAATATACACTATGAATGAAAAAGCAAGGAAAGAACAAAGGCTGTGCATGATTGACTGGTCTACATTTTGTTGTTGATTTCAGATGCCACTAAAGAAGCACTGAAGTCTGGATTATCAGATATGGAGTACCTGCGCTCTAAGGTGGCACAGACAGACGACACCATGGAGGAGAGTGGAGAGAAGGATGGTGAAGGGGGTGATGATGAAGATAAGGATTGTGGTCCTGTGCAGCACACAGACAGCGCATATGAGAGTGGTGACAGAGAAAACATGTCAAAGACCAAAACATCAGTTGCCTCTGAGGATAAGAAGCAAGGCAAAGCGAAGAAAACTACCAAACAAGAGGTGAGTATTTAAATAAATCTACACATTAAACATTACTGTTCAATACAGCACAATATTTGTCTTCTGGTTTACACACCTACAAATGTTTGTTGCAGATGGAGCCGACGACGGAGTTCACAGTGAAGCTGAGAGGAGCCCCTTTCAGTGTGAAAGACGTGAGTGAACAAGAGCTTCCTGGTTTCAGAGACGCAGTGAAGATATTCCAGATTATATATTTCAGTGTCTGCATCTATGACACAAACATATTTTTCTGTTACGTCAATAGCAACAAATCCGAGAGTTCATGACGCCGCTGAAGCCTGCAGCAATCAGGATTGGGAAGAATGAGAGTGGAGATAGAACAGGTTTGTCATTGAAAGTCATCTTCTTAGCATAATATATTTTAGGTATACAATCCTGTATGCCACATATGTGGTGGGTAGATAGCCTGTATGTGTCTATGTTGACTGTTTGTGTGTTTCAGGTTATGTATATGTGGATTTGCACTCTGATGAAGAGGTGGAAAAGGCCTTGAAGAAGAATAAAGACTACATAGGTGAGAAATATTATGTCCCATTCTCATGTTTGTGCATAATTTTACATTATATGTTAAATAATCACCAACACCCCTCCCCCCTGGGTATTTCCTCTCTGTGTTTTCAGGTGGGCGTTACATTGAGGTCTTCCGTGTGGATGCCTCTGGAGGTAAGGGCAAGAGAGACAGAAAGGACAAAGAAATTGACAGAAACTTCACCAGGAAGCTGAAGGAGGATGAGGAGGAGGAAGATGTTGCAGAGTCAGGTCGACTCTTCATTAGGAACCTTCCTTACACCTGCACCGAGGAAGAGATCAAAGAGCTATTTGCTAAACACGGTGAATTTCAACAACAACAACTTTCATAGACATCCAAGTTCACACTTCTTCTCACTCTTATCTGAGTGATAATAATTTTACAATCTTTACAGGTCCTTTATCTGAGATGCTCTTCCCTATTGACAATCTAACCAAGAAGCCGAAAGGATTTGCTTTCGTAACGTACATGATACCAGAGAATGCTGTGACTGCTCTGGCTCAGCTGGATGGACATATATTTCAGGTATTTGCTCTGCAACTGGTCTTTGAGATAGGTGTTTACACCACATGACCTGTAATGACTTCTGGATTTAGTAGTACAACTTCGTTTTCACATGATGCTGAGGCTGTTAAGAAACATTCACTCTCTTGTGCTTTTAGGGCAGGATGCTTCACCTGCTTCCCTCCACATTGAAGAAAGAAAAAAACGAGTCTGCAGACGCTGGTGGTCCTGGCTCTTCGTCTTACAAGCGGCAAAAAGATGCCAAAAATAAAGCTTCAAGTTCCAGGTAACTATCACTTTAACCCTATGCTTCTGTGTTTGTGGTTTCTCTGAATTTACTTGTTTTGTTTACATTTATTTTTAGTAACTTATCCATCTTATGAATTTAATGTTTCCTTCTAGCTCCCACAACTGGAACTCCCTGTTTCTGGGCACAAGTGCAGTGGCAGATGCCATTGCTGAAAAATACAACACCACAAAAAGCAAAGTCCTGGACCATGTGAGTAACGCTGCATCCTGTCTTTCTACATGAATGCCCCCAATAACATGTTCTCAACTCCGTCTTTAGTGGGGGCTCAGACCGAATACATTCCTGAATTAAAACAATGCATGGGAAATGCGTAAGGGTATCATTGAGAGGCTGAAGTACACTCCAAGTCCACTTAATCCAGTTTGATTAACAGATCCTTGAGTTTTAAGGCATTTTCAGAGTACCACACACTACCTATGTACAATATTAAGGGAAAGGATTTTACTGTTCATCATTGCTGACATGTTTTATCTTTAGAGGTAAACATTAGAAAAATGCGTTTCACATTAAAAAAAGAATCTACCAGGAATGAATTCTTACAAGCATGTGGCCAAAGTAGGACCTTGCTGAATGATGTCTAATTTTTATCGTTTTCATTCAGCTTTCCCATTCAAAAGAATGAGAGGGATGTTGTCTGTGTGAATGTTTACTTTTTGAACTGTTGCAGCTAAATCAACATGTGATCATCATGTGCATATTAAAAGTTTCTTTGTACTTCTCTGGTCCTTGCCTTCCTCTGCAGGAGTCAAAGGGAAGTCTTGCAGTGAGGATGGCTCTGGGAGAAACACAGATTGTTCAGGAGACTCGGCAGTTTCTACTAGACAACGGTGTCAGTCTGGATTCCTTTAGTCAGGTATGCTTAACACAAACTCCAATTTAATTGTTGCTAAATTGTCTGTAAATAATTTACCTTCGTTAAGATTGTTTCCTGCGTGTGTCCTCTCCCATGGTGTACAGGCTGCAGCAGCGAGGAGTTCAACTGTGATCCTGGTGAAAAACCTTCCAGCTGAAGTGACGGCATCAGAATTAGAGGAGCTTTTCTCACCTCATGGCTCTTTGGGCCGAGTGCTGCTGCCGCCCTCAGGCCTCACCGCCATCATCGAGTTCCTAGAGCCAACGGAGGCGAAACGAGCATTCACTCGGCTGGCCTACAGCAAGGTGTGTGTATAGCTTCATACCAGCAAAACCTGCACATGCAGCATATGTTTCAGGCACTTTAAAAGCTTTTAGTGTACTGACTGTATCTCTGAAAACCATAGTTCCACCACATCCCACTGTATTTGGAGTGGGCACCTGTGGGGGTGTTTGTGGCAGCCAAACCAGAACCAGGTTAGATCCCTTTAACACACTCATAAACATACAATATTATAATAATATGAAACAGTTGTAGTACTAATTTGAATAACTGAAATATCTTTGATCTGCCCACCAAGTTTTAGAAAAAGATGAGGCAATGAAAGAAGAGAAGAAAGATGAAAAAGAGGAGGAGGAGGAGGAGGAGGAGGAGGAGGATCTGCTCCTGGTTCAACACTTTTCATTAAAAATCTAAATTTCAGCACGACAAAGGAGAAACTACAGGAGGTGGGTCAAATCATAAATTCAATCCTTAGTTACGTTTTGTTATACTGAATACAGGTTTAATCATAGCATGATTTTTTTTTAAATATTTTCTTCATTTGTTGCAGACATTCTCCAAATGTGGCAAGATCACGTCCTGCAGCATCTCCGAGAAAAAAGACAAATCAGGTACTAAACATTAAAAGTAGGACTGTAAATGTAACATAACATGTGGCCAGGTTAGCTCAGTTGGTAGAGCGGATGCACCTATATAGAGGTTTACTCCTTGACGCAGCGGCCATGGGTTCGACTCCAAACTGCTGCCCTTTGCTGCATGTCATTCTCTCTTCTCCTTCCCCTTTCATGTCTTCGTCTGTCCTGTGGAATTAAAGGCCTAAAATGCCCCAAAAAAATAACAATACATTGATTTATAGATTTTCCAAGGTAAATGACATATTTGAACTCATGGGGTAGAATATCTACTTTCTTGTAGTTTTGCCAGAGCAGTTGTAAATTTTCTATATAGTTAATCACCTGACAATGTCGGTTTGATTTACAGGCAAAATGTTGTCCATGGGCTACGGTTTTGTTCAGTATCAGACAGCAGAGGCAGCGCAGAAAGCCCTGAGGCAACTACAGGTACCGTCCCCATTTCCTTGTCAAAACTCTCAGAGCCTTTCTCCACAACCCGGTTCTTGGTTAAAGTTTTTTCTTTGTGTCAACCTTCCACCAGCACTGTACTGTGGATGAACACCAGCTAGAGCTGAAGATTTCTGAGAGAGCCACAAGGTAAGAAGTGCACCAGAAGGTTGTTTTTAATTGAACTTTATGGTGAAGAATTAAAAGATGGTGGTCCTTTTTAATTAGGTTTACAAAGAAGTGTTTAGAATTTCACATCTGTAGTAAGATATTTTAAAATTACAAGTGTATATAAAGTGTAAAATTTGCATGGGAATATCACTTATTGGTAAATGTGTATTCTTTCAAATGTTGACTGGGATTGTGGGGCAGAATTTAGCTTACAGTTTGGCATGTGAACCTCACTTGTGTTGTCACTATTTACTCAGTCTTTTTCCGCTGTGTGCAGGACTACTGAGGGTTCACGCAAGAAGAGGCAGGACGAGAAGAAACAGACAGGATCCAAGATCCTTGTGCGGAACGTCCCCTTCCAGGCCACTGTCAGGGAAATTAGAGAACTCTTCTGGTAACAAACAAGAACACACACACACACACATTTTATATTCACACTTTGTATGGAGAAAGTTTGGAGTAAGATCATTTGATAATACTACGATTTATTCTCTGTCCTTTCAGTACATTTGGAGAGCTGAAGACAGTCCGTCTTCCAAAGAAAGCAGCTGGTTCAGGGAATCATAGAGGTTTTGGTTTTATTGACTTCCTCACCAAACAGGACGCTAAGGTTTGTGTGCTTTCAAACATGTATTTAGAAAATCTCTTTTCTTCTAGTGCTACATTAAAGATGGTCATAATTACTACCCCCCCTGTTTTTTCTATAGAAAGCATTTACTGCATTGTGCCACAGCACCCATCTGTATGGAAGACGCCTTGTGCTGGAGTGGGCTGATGCTGAGGAAACGGTAGAGACATTGAGACGGAAAACAGCCGAACATTTTCATGGTAAATCCACAAACTTTTGGAACAACATGCAGAAGTAAAAGCATCTAGGCTGTTTATTAATTTCTTTCTTTCATGTTATTTGTCCTCTGTGACAGTGGCCACCAAAAAGAAGCGAAAGGCAGAAGTTATGGAGGGAATTCTGGAGACGATGGAAACTGGCGGGGGAGGGGAAGACTGAGTTCCCTGAAAACGGTTGTCTCTGTCAAAGTCTCTACACAACTCTGACCATTGCTCCATGACTAGTGCCGACCATGTGTTTATGGGAACAAAAGAACCGTAGTGGCATGTGCAGAAGGAGCAATTGAATTGATGAAAGTAACAGCTGGTTTTAAGTTTTGTGGAACTTTAAAAACCTCTGGATTTCTTACATTACACTTGTTTTGTACAGAAATATGCCTCCAAAGCAATATGATTTGACTGTCCGTTTTTATATAAAGTTTTATTTCATGCCTCATGATGTGTGTTTGTAGTATCTGACATGAGTCTTTTATTTTGAAAATACCATCTCTGAGATGTTCATGTGACTAGTCACCCGCATTATCATGTGACTTGTTCATGTCAACATGGCGTCCAGGCAGTACAAGACGTATGCTGTTGGAAGTTTTACAAAGGTTTTAAATGTGTTAGCAGTTGTATCCAGTTTGTGTTTTATCTGTACGTCTGTTCGAGCTGAAATACGAACCGCTGTTATTGACAAGCAAACCGGCCAGCTGTCTGTCATTGAGGGATATCGAGGAGATTTTGTGGCTTGGGCTAACTTCACTGATGACATTAAAACATCAGGGTGAGTCTTCCTTTTGCATCTTTGAACTAGTTAGAAAGCTTCTTTAGCTTGGGGCTTTTGTTATAGAATGCAGCTGTATATTTTTTATACAGCCTTCAGCTAATGGATAATAGACAAAACTATTAGCCTAGATATATTAAATGGGTAAGGTCAGGGCTGCAAAGATTATTTTCATTATCTTTAATCAATCAATACATTTTCTGTTATATAATATAACGAAATGGTTTGCCTAACGTAAACTCTTCAATTGCTTGTTTTATCTGATCAACCCAAACATAACGTACAATGATAGTCAAACATTACACTATTGAAGCTTTAACCAGAAAATGTTTGTCATTTTTACCCAATGAATGAGCTACACCAATTTAATCAGCTCTCTATCAAAATTGTTGCCAATATATTTTCTTTTGTATGACTTATTACGCAATCAACTAATCGTTTCAGCTACAAATTCTAATTACATTGTTATTTCGCGCTTTTACAGGTATTTTACAGCATAAAATTAGATGTCAGAATTGAAACACATGACCGAGAGGTCAAGATAAACATGTAGACTTTTGTGCAAATTAAGAATAGTAGTAAAACCTTATAAATGCAAGAATTGGTTAAATAAAAAAAGACAAAGAGAAAAATAATCAAATCTGATCAGCTGAAAATGTATACTCTTAAAACAAGAAGAAATACTGGTACTGATACTACATGTCTGGTTTAACTAAGAGGAAGGTGAACAGTTTACAAACAGCAGTGATTTCCAAGCTGAGACTCAAAAGCCCTTCAATGACCTGAATAGTTATTAATACAGCCTTAGTATGCCTTCTATCATCTCACCTACAGTGCATGCAATTATTCATTATATAGTTTAGTTTGAGCACCCAGACCTACAGTCTTTTGAGCCTGGACACGGATAATATGTTTCATCTTTTTCATTTATTCACATGTGCTCTCTTTTCAGCTGGTCTTTCTTGGAGGTCATTACCAGCAGTCAGTACAATGATAGTATCCAGTCTTATGCTGCCGGTGCAGTGGAGGCTGCAGTCACATCTCAGGTCAGCTTCATTCTACAGGCCTGTTTGTGTTTTCTGCAGTCAGAATGTTTTATTCACTTACTATACATTTGACTGAATCTAAAGACTTGATCTATGTTTGTTTCAGCTCATCTATAAGCACTGGATGAACACTCTAATGAATTACTGTGTGCCCTTCTCTTCTGAATCTGGTTATTGCGAGCGCCTTAAGGCTTTCATCACAACTAATCTGCAGTGGGTTCAGGAGCAAATAGAAAAGCAGCCTAATTCACCCTACTGGTACCAGGTAATGAGCGTTTGATGGATGAAATAAAAATCCCTTGCATGGATACAAAAATAAGACAGTTCACAATCTGCTTTTGCTTTTCAGGTGCATCTGGCACTGCTGCAGCTGAAAGGTCTGGAGGACAGCTTCAATGATGAACTGTCATTTCCAATAGGCTCGTTCTCCCTAAACCCGCTCGGCTTCCTGTTAGTAGTTATCTCCATTTTGTATTTATTGTTGTATTTATTAGACAGGTTTCTTCAGTTTTTGAGATCATAAACTATGTTTCTTGCTGTAGTCTACTACTTTCCACTGTTACTTTGTTCAACCAGACTTTTCCAAATGGGCGGGGATCTGGAGGACTTGGAATCGGCTCTTAACAAATCCAACCAAATTCGACCGCTTGGATCTGGCTCCTGTTCTGCTCTCATCAAGCTGCTGCCAAACAATAAGGAGCTGCTGGTTTCACATGACACCTGGAACACCTACCAGTCCATGCTGCGCATCATGAAGAAATACATGTTTGCCTTTAGAGTTTCTCCTTTAGGTAGTTTACTGATGCAATTGTGTCTTCCGTTCATCATTGCTCTTGCTCTAGAGTCCCTCATTATTTACATTATAGGAATAATTCAACATTTTGAGAAATGTGCATTTGCTTCTTTTAGATGAAAAGATTAATAACACTGACATTTCTGTACAGTAAATATTAATGTTACAGCTAGCAGCTAATTAGCTTAACATAAAGAAAAGAAAACAGGGAAACAGCTAGCCTGGCTCTGTTCAAGAAAATCTTGACCTCTAGGGATCTCGGCTGGTTACCTGGCAAGCTGACGGTGACAACAAGATTCCAGGCAATAGTCGCACGTAATCTCAATTTACGTTTTTGTAAGGATTAAACCAATGAGATACAATGTGTTACTTAGTGAGCTTCAGAGTTGTCACTGTTGGACATAGCCAGGCTAGCGGTTTTCCCTTGTTTCCAGTCTTAATGCTAAGCTAAGCTAAATGGCTACTGGCTCTAGCTTCCTATTAAAAGCCTCCTTTTCAAAAACATCTTTTGTTTTCTAGTTTGAAGCCCCAGTATTGGTCTGTTAATGTTCTCTATGACGTGAATACATATTAGTCTAACTTTTATGTGCTTTATTTCCTTTTCTTCAGGAGAGGATCTTCTTCCTGGAGGAACTCAGGCGTTCTCCTCTTACCCTGGATCAATCTTCTCCGGAGATGACTTTTATATCCTAAGTAGTGGCTTGGTGAGAACTCTTACTCTACCTGCACTTGGCCTAATAGAGCTGAGTGTTAAGAATAAACCGCAGTATTTAAATGCGTTAATATCTTATACGTTTGGTGACAAATTGAGAAAAGCTAAATAGAGTTTCTGTCTTGTGTCTCAAGGTTACCTTGGAAACTACCATTGGCAACAGTAACCCTGCTCTCTGGAAGTTTGTTCAGCCCAAAGGAACTGTCATGGAGTGGTTGAGAAACATTGTGGCTAATCGACTGGCTGCTACAGGCAAGGAGTGGGCCGAGATATTCAGCAAGTACAACAGTGGAACGTGAGTTTTACACAACAGAAAAAAACTGGCTCTTGTGACTTTTTAACCAACATTATCACCTCTTTGCCCTAATAAAATCCAGGCTGTGTTGTCTGCTGCTCTTTGCCCTGTGTTCAAAATTCCAATTGATGACAGATAAGATGTGTGCGTGTTTAGACTGCTATGTGGATCAATATGAGTAAAAGAAACAGAAAAAGGTCATTTATAATCAGGAGTTGCATGAGAAGTCTTTTGGGTCGTACAGCTGTAATGGGGTCACCAGGCGTGTTTGGTGTGAAATGCTGAATCAGTTATTTTATTAATTACTTGGATATACATTAAATAAAAAACAGTGAACAATAGTAGGATACAGGTTGTATGCTCAGTTGGGACTGTGTTTGGACTTTGTGTATGTGTCTGTTTTGAAGGTATAACAACCAGTGGATGATTGTGGACTATAACCACTTTACTCCAGGGAAGACTGACATTAAAGATGAGCTCTTTGTTGTACTGGAGCAGATTCCGTAAGTCTTTGCACCAGATCCTCAATCAATTATTTCAGTATTTATATTTATGGCTTCTAAACGTACCACTGAAAATAATTTTTTTAATATTGTTTTTGAATGCTGCAGGGGACTAGTTGTTTACACTGATAAAACTCAGGAACTGCTGGAGAAAGGGTACTGGGCAAGTTACAACATACCGTAAGTATCCAGTTTGAAAGGTTTATGTTAACATATACTATAAATTACGTGTGTTGTAATTCTGTTTTATGTCAAATTGTAGGTACTACCCGGACATATTCAATGCCAGTGGCTGCAATGAGCTGGTTGAGAAGTTCGGCTCGTGGTTCTCTCTGGATCAGAATCCTCGGGCTCAGATTTTTAGGAGAAACCAGACAGCTGTCACAGATGTGGACTCAATGGTCCGCCTTATGAGGTACAAACAAACATTAAGGTTCAATTTTAAAATTTCATAGGCTAATATCTATAACTTCATTTTACTTATGAGATGCAGTGTCTCTCCTCAGGTATAACAACTTTAAGGAAGACCCATTGTCAAAGTGTGAAGGTTGTAATCCACCTGCGAATGGAGAGAATGCTATCTCAGCCCGTTCAGACCTGAACCCAGCTAATGGAACATATCCGTTTGGCGCCTTAAGGCAGAGGTCACATGGAGGAACAGACATGAAGGTTTTGATTCTTCTCATATAATTTCTTCCTATCACCCACCTCTCTGCCCATATGTTTATCCATCATGCTCCCCAATTATGTTCTGTGTTTGCCTCAAATGAAACTGACTGTAGCACATTAAAGCGATGTTTGCTAAATCTGATGCATTATCTGTTTTCCTGTGCAGTTGACCTCCTATGAGTTGTTTCGTGACTATGGTATGCTGGCAGTAAACGGACCAACGTGGGACCAGGTGCCACCCTTCCAGTGGAGCACCTCCCCTTACAAAGACCTAATACACATGGGCCACCCTGATACTTGGGCATTCAAGCCTATAAAAGTCATCTGGACTGCTTAATTGTTATTATGCTGTATATACAAGTGGCATGATCAATGTCAATACTGCTAGCTGTTTGAAGTTTTGACAAAGGGACATTTTTTTTTTGTGCGTGATTCAGTGTGACATGACTTTTATGAACAAAATAGTCATGTTATTGATTCTCAGGAGGGTGGCAATAATATTCAGGAAGTATAGCAGTTTTACAGTAACACACGATTTGCAGTTAAAGGCTTTGAATGTGAGGCAATATTAACAACTTCACAACCATGCTGTTGTAAAGTGGAAGCTTCTTCTACATTAGATTAAATCTGATTTTCATGATGTTTGCTTAATATGTGAAAATGTAAATTCCATTTGTTTCAATACTGATGACTTTTTGAGTTAGCGGAGCTGTTTCCACAGGACTACACCTTTCTTTGGATAAATCCCTATGTACAATTATTGATACGAATTTATGTCACTGTAAACGCAAAGGTCTTGATCATGAGAGAATAATTCTGATATGATGCATTGTATGATTTAAAATATTTTCTAAATAAAGTGGGCAGATCGTTGTCTTTTTCAAAATATAATTTCGTCTTTTTCCCAGTCTACTTACCTTAAATGTACGTGTGGTTCTGTTAAAATTAACACAACAAACGTAATTTAAGTAATTATTTTATGGTTAATTCAAAATATTAAAAAGAATGATTGACGGAACTTATAAAATAATTTTAAAAAGTGTCTTGTTACATCCATAGACGTATAAAAGTACCAGCTTTTCAGTCACGTGATCCGCGTCACGGTCGCCGTTATGGCTGCGTAGCTATATCTTTAACTGTCTATATCTATGAATGCACTGATCGCTGTCGTGAGATCATGGATGTATTAAGAGGACTTGGTCGTGATGCTAACGTTGCGCTTTAACGTAACTTTAAACATCTTAAATGTCGAAACCCGGTTCACTTACCGTCAAGAAACTGGCGACGTGATCAGAGAACACGTAAGTTATCATTCGTTAGCAAGTTAGCAACATTACATTGACAGCAACCTAGCTAACCTGGCAGAAACTTGCAAACTGCAGTTTGCTTTCAATGGAGCTGGTTGACTGGAGACGTGTAACTTGTCTACCATATGGTTACGTCTCCTGTTGCTCTGTAAGACATTTATTTATCTGTCTATGGTCAAGAAGATTGGCTAATGTATGTTATCTGTCGTCAGGGTCCAAATTTAGCTCCATTTACCAGCCAAATATAAAATATAAATGTGGCTGGTAACGTTAGATTTGCTTCACTCACCAGCAAAAAAACAACAAGTAAAAGTCGAACATTCACTAGCCATTTGGTTGGTGGACAAAAAAAGTAGCATACATTTTGGACCCTGTCAGTCGTACTGAAAACATCAATGTAAAGGTGGGTTTCCGCGTCAATAATTATAGAGGTTCAACGTTAAAGCCTTGTTCTGGATATCTAGAAAGTCATAAGGCATATGTCAACTAAAAGCAGTGTTGGTTTGTTTAATGTTAAGAATTTCACTATGCTAAGAGGTATAAAATATCTGCATGATAGTCATGTGGGGATTGTTAAATCCTTCTGAATTACAAATGATCAGTGTTTTAATGAAACCTCTTTCTTTAGACGACGCTGAAGTTGGCTTCCGATTCGGCAGTTAAGGGAAACTTAGATCACATTGGACCAGGTCCAGATCCAAAACCACTGTACCTAGACTTGTCAAACCTGGACTGGCTTATCCCAGAGAGGCTGCAGATTCTTAAAAACACAGTTTCAGATTTGTAAAAACTTTATTTTATTTGGTAAAATGCAATAAAGGAATAATTCACTTATTCTAATGTGGTGTCTTAAATTTTCAGATTTGACAAGTCTAGGTACAGTAAGTTTGGATCTGGACCTGTGATCTCCAAGTTTTCCTTAAATTTCCCCTTAACTGCAGAATCGGAAGATGCAAATCGGAAGATGCAAATCGGAAGCCAACTTTGGCGTTGTTTTTCTTTAGGTTAAACAAATGTCAACCCTGTTCCAACAAGGGACCAAAGTTCATGAAACAGACCCAGTAGCACTACCAAAGTGCCTGAATGTGGATAAAAAGCTGTGAAAACCAACTGATTTCTTTTTACAGCTTTGCCCAGGTGTATGTGGAGCCCAATGATGGGTTTCTGGCAGCCGGTGACCAACCTTAGAGATTACGTATCCCAAAATCCTCCAGGGGTTACGTTCTTCCTGTGTCTGTTGACTTTGGCTATCTCCTTTATCTGCCTCAGCTCTTACAGCTACACTCACACTCTGCCTAACCCTGACACAGCAAAGGTAAAGATCAACTTAATTCAATTAATTTTGGAAAATGGGAGTTGCTTGATGTTCTACAGTACAATCTGTTCTGTCTTTTTAAGAGGACAAGTTTGTGTATGCAAATAAAACATAATGTTGTGCTTGCTGTTACTGCTACTGTGCAAATCACACGCCTTTTTCTTCTTTAAGGACTGGAACCATCTGCTATCCTCCTTATCTAAGTTCCAGCTGTGTGTGAAAGCCAATGCAAGTACATCTGAGCTTGTCTCACCAGTCCCCTCTCCTCTGATGGATAGAAACATTTCAGTTGACTCAACAAAGACTCCTTCTCTCACCATGTTGCGTCTCAAGGTTCCTCTGGCTGTGACTACCAGCTCAAACAGTGGCTTTCTAAAATACCTTGGATTACAGACTGCCTTGAGAGCCAGTCAATTACATCTTGGAGGTTGGTATTGCAGTGCATTGGTTTTGTTGTAAAATGAAGTAGTGTGTAATCTTAAATTCTCACCCATAATCATTTGTTTTACTCTCCAGGCAATGAGATTGTTAATCTGACTCTAGAGGTTTTGTCTGAAAATGATACCTACACCTGCCTCACCATTAATGCCCAAACACACCTCCTGCCCATGAGCCTGTAAGTTCATTCACACTCTAAGGTGTGGGTTTTCTAAACTTCCTTAATTTAAATTACCAACTACTTAGGTACATAAACAGACCGTCTGTCAACTCATTGAGTTTTTTTCATGCATATATTGTGTACTTTTAATGAAGACTTCCGCCAGAGTGCCCTGCATCTGAGAACAAAATTTCACCCATCCATGTGGAAGCGAGCAACCAGCTGCCTATAGCATCACAAACCTGCTACAGTCTACGCTCCAAGAACGACCCTGCACTCACAGTCATGTTAACACAGGTACAGCGTGTCCCACATGAACAACATAACTTGCTCAGTTGTAATACCGTCTTGTCAACCTGTTAGTCATTCTCTACTTTTATTCTTTAGGTGGAGCAGAATGTGGCGGTTCAACATCTGTTGGAAGTCAGTGTGTGTCTGCTAGGAGTTTGTTTGATACTCTGTGTAGCTGCTAGTCTGACACAGCCAACCCTACGCCGCTACCATTGGAATGGACTGGATCTACAAAATGTAATAGTCATATCTTCTTTTACCATACCACTTTGTTATTTTATCTCTGACAATGGTAATGATTATTCATTTTGATTGAACATCCAGGTAGCTAAGTAGCATCTAGATGACTTGGTGTCTACACATCAGATACTGCAGATACTGTCTTAACCTAACTGTACTGTTTTACTTTATTTGCAGGAGCCCTTGATAGACACCTAAACATTTTGATCTGCGGCTTCCTAAACAAATCAGTTGGTGTTGGACAGAGAAGAGTGATACATGTCATTACTTTTTAAAGGGGTATCTCACCAATTTGACAAAAGAACCTGTTTTTCATGTCATGTGGAGTTCTGAATAGTTTATGAAAACTGTTGTATAATGTCTTCAGTAGCTCTGGAGGGAGCTTGTTTAAGAAATGAACCCTAGTAGTTATCTTCACTTGGGATTGGAGAATATTGAAGACATTATGTAGCATTCAGCAAAGTGAAGCTATTTAATCTTCTGCTGCATTCATTCTGAACTTTTTTTAATCAGTCTCTTACAAGTTTCCCAACTTTATGAAAGTACAATACTTAACCAGTGGAGCGTCCCTGTTATAGGGGACTGATGTATTATGATAACCAAGTGAGTAACAGGGTTGTGATAGAGAAGAGTATATTTGTAATAGGAACAACTTTTTAGCTGGTAATGCCTACACTGATGACTGGTAAAAAATTCACTGTACAGTCTCTTGTGCGGTGCGAGCCATGTTTACTTCAGTTCCTTTCCCAGAATTACTCTCAGTGACTTGTGGAAAATGGACAATAACATGTTGCATTCACCAGAATGAGTTCCAATTGAGTATTTTTCCAGTCAAAAAGCTAAATCTAATATTTTCTTAATAAACTGGGAAAGTCGTTTTTGTAATGATGTATTTCTATCAGCAGATTTTTTTTTTTTTCTTCTAAATGTTACTGGACCAAAGTTCTTTCTAGGCTAGTTTGTCTGTTTTTAAACTCAAATGTACATATCTGACACTGAAAGCTCATTGAATCCAGATGCCTGATCTACAGTTCCACAAGTATTCTTGCATCCGCCTTCATTGTGGTATATTTATAGATTAAAAAAAAGATACTGGACATAGCAGCAGTTGCGTCACCCATTGGTTTGTGGAGTACAAAGAGGTTGTAATAGTAGGAAGCAACCTCTTATTATTGTAACCCTTGGGTTTTAGCCTGGAGTTGGGCTTTTGGCTGTTGGAGGGACCATCTTGGTAAGGATGACACAGCTAAACCAGTGTCTTTTGGAAGTGTTTTAAGGCACTTCCACATTGGCTACACTTATTTAGAGCCGGAAGTTACGTCCAGTTTTTTTTTTTTATGTGGTTATATTCCTTACAGAGTAGTAGAAACTTTAAAAAGGGAATGTTGAAGGAACACCCAAACGTGTCCTCCTTATTTAATTTATCAGCAACAGATATTGTTGAAATAATAAAAAGGAAAAGGAATATAACATCTGCTGCTATGATAAAAGCTATTTGTAATAGTTGTTTAATAACGAGTTAACAGGACATTAAACACAAAGTGCGTGCATCAAAATGATCAGTGTTATGAACTGCCGTCCTTCATACTCTGAGTAAATGAGTTTCCAGACATAATGACTGGTAAAGAAGGCATCCTTTTTTCAAACCCTATTTTCCTAGTTTTTGCAAGAATGAAACCTTAATCGTGAAAAATATTAATACTAGGTTTCCATTGTGAATTTGACTATTATTGGGAATCTGACTGAAGTTAAGGAACTTTCATCAAGTGTCTTTTTTTAAATTAAATATTTTTTTGGTTCTGCCAAGTCAGGGAACGCTATTAACATAACCCTTTAGTTTTGACTTAATGCGCACACACAATATTTTTGCAGTTAAACATCTAAATTACAAAAAAACTTAACGTTACAAACTTGACTACATTACGGGATCGTAAAGGTTTTTGTTTATTTTATCTTATCTTACATCGGTTTTCCTTGGCACCCAGGACCACCAATGGAAGACGGCGAGGAAGTTCATGGATTTTCTTTAGAAAGACCAGAACAATTCAAATATACCATATACTTTACATTACAGTTTAGCATTTGCAAATAATTAATTATTGGGATTTTATTTGTAAAGCATTGGTGTAAATGGTTTAGTTCAGTATGCATTATGCCTGGTTCATCATTGGCAATAGTATACAATTACCTCGTGTAGAAATAAACAAAAGAGAGGTGCCAGTGCCAGCATTGTCTATATTGTCAATTGTCATCAGTTGACTAACACAAACACATTTTTCACAATAAAGAAATTATCTCCTGTAAATCAGTGTTTTCAATGTATGAAATTACATAATACAATTCATTGTATGGCTGACTGACTGATGTACCGGACCTCGCTACGTAGCAGGATTTCCGCTCCAATCATTGTTAGGAATCTTTACAGAATGCTTGCCTATTGGTTGCGTATAGAAAAGTATAGGCGGGATTTCTGCAGACCACAGGAAGGGAACCAAGTACGTCGAAGTGATTGGATTCTTCGCGGCCTGGCGGATTGTTTTATGTTAGGGAAAAGGAAACGTAACATTACAAAGTATGTATTCTTCCATGGAAGGAATATTAGCTACACTAGAGTGACGCCACTACAAGGTCGCCGTCATATGAAACGGTCTGCAAAGTCGATGAAAAGAAGCTAGTCGTTAGGGCTACATGTTTCCACAGTGTGAAGCTAGCTAGCTACGGTTATCCGCTAGCTAATGTTAATTTACCTTATGTTAGCGTAACATAGCTAGCTAATGTTAACTTACCTAGCTAGCTACTGTATGTTAGCTTAATATTAATGGTGCATAACGTTTGAAACGTTTATATCATATGCTCTTCACTAAACTTTATTTGGTCTTACTTCACAGAGACTTAGCTTGACCCATAACTGACTTCTGCATGAATAACGTTACATACACGTAAATGTCTTCATAGCTAACACTGCCCAAAGGCGGTCTTTGCTCTTTGCCATAACATTGTTATTCACAGGTAACGTTAGGCCTCCCACGTGGTACCCCTTACATGGGGCAGGTTTTCATAAAAGTGTGGGTGTTAACTTGTTGTGAAGTGTCCATATTAACTGCTATCAAATCATGTGCATGGTGTCAGTTATTGGAGTAAGGCACTTTGTAACGTTAACGTTTTGTAAATATACACAAGACATATGATAGTTTTCTTTCCTCTTCAGGATGAAAGCTCTGGAATAGAGCTCTGTTGGAAAGAAGATAAACAAGAGACCAGGAAGGAAACAGAAAATAATAGTGCGTGGCCATGGCCTACTCCAGCTACAGCAACCTGAGCAGGGCTCAGCTTACATTTGAGTACCTGCACACAAATTCGTAAGTACCAGCATGCTGGTAATTAATAGCCTATGTGCTTATGATATTGGTACTAAACATTATGACAGTGAATATTACAGACCACCATTCTAGACAAATATACAACATATACCAGTTTATCTATGTGAATATTTTTCCACAGATGGCTGAAAAAGTTACAACAGATCAACACCTTAACTACACCATAACTCTATAAATATCCCTTACACCAACCTATAATGTTACTTGACTAGATGAGGTTAAATCCTGTTAAACCTGATCATCCGTTTAAAGAAGAGAATATTCTCCCTTTTCCTCATGTCAGTTTGCACTCAATACGACTTTGCCTGCCATCAAAATAGTTTTCTAAAGTCTGCATGCATTTGCAACCCGGCACATAGATTAAAATCATTGAACTTGTAAACATGTAACATATTATTAACAATAACAGATGCACAGAAAATATATTTAGCCATTTATGATTATTATTTTTTTACATTTTCTAGATGTCAGATTTATATTTAATTCATGTATTTCAGTTTAGCCTGTTATATTTCATCTTTATGTACATATATCTACATGTTACCTACTTGACAACTACCAGCATTTGGAAGTTGTGGCACTTTTCTTTTTTCCAGCCATGCCCACATCAGCCAAAGACCAAGCTTTTTTCAGGAGAGTGGATAGCTTGTGACATCATCTTGTTTCCCAAGTTGGATATTTGGCCAGGAAAACTACTTGCGTATTTAAAGCAGCAAAGTTGACTTAACTCTATTAGGTTCTATCAGTCATGGCTTCTTTTGGGACTGCTACTTGGACGATATCTTGACCATCTGAGCTAACTTTGTCATTCTCATGCATAGGTTCTGTTTATGATCAGATTAATAAATTGCACAAAACAATTCCTAATCATCAGTAGCTGCAGGTACATCTTCATTTCCAGAGCTGATGTCATCAAAAGCCTCAAATATCGGTGTCAGAGTGCATTCAAGTTTGTGTGCACTCTACATGGTAGGGTTGTGTGTCCACCAGAGCATTTTCTTTCCTGATGCCACCCAATGTTTTGAAGTCTTGGCAACGGGAGAGACATGTATTTACACTATGCTACAAATACTAGCAGTGTGATGAGGCACAAAGTGTCTTTTCTGCACTAAGTGCTGCACTTTGGTGTTTTTTTCTGATTGCCCAGAGTTGAGAAATATTCAACTTTGGGTAAAAAGCTGCGCATGTCACTGTCATTTTTTTTGATCCATCGAATCAGAGTGGAGGAGGGACTGGACAAAAACCACAAAGACTAACTGTCACATTCTCCTGTACAAGTCCTGAACAACATCAACAATGGAGGAGAAATTATTACTGATGGCTACATAGACCAAAGTTGTTATGTTGACATTTTTACTTCAGTGGAAATATTAGGGCCTCCCATCTGGGCCTTTTCAGAAGAGTGCCTGGTGTTTCCAACTGGAAAACTTTAGTGGAAACAGGGCCTTTTGAATAACCAGAGATGGTCCAACCAATAATAATTTGAAAAGGCAGTCGACCAACCAACCAAAATTTGCCAGCCTTAGTGATGGAATCATGTAATAGTGCCAATTGGAAATTTGTCTGACAAACTAAATTCATTAAACAGCAGTCATGGTTGGTCTGAAGAAAATGGTCACTTATGGATGAAGTGGTTCACAACATTCCCTGTTATGGATTTAAAAGGCAGTTGCATTTTTGTGCATAGCAGAAGTAAAGATCGGACAAATGTTCCTTATCTTGTCATTGCTACAACAAGTAGACCTAAACAAATTCTTGTGATGTAGCTTGACTGAATAACCCAGATCATGCTTGAAATGTTTTGGTGCACCTGTCAACACATTTAGAATCAGAATCAGAAATACTTTATTGATCCCCGAAAGGGAAATTCTGTGTTGCAGTTGCACAAATAGTATAAAGAAATATAAGGAGTGTGGATATGTACGGTATTTACATAGTTAAAGGAATGTTATGATATGGTATTTACATAATTAAGGAGTTGTAATGGTTAACAATAATAATAATAATGGTAATAATAATGGTAGCAGTAGAGTATTACACACATTTCAAGCCTGTGTTATTGCACAAAAAAGATATTGTCCAGTTTCAACCTTGATTGTTGTTAATGGAAGTTAAAAGTAGCTGGTGGACTTGTGGTGGGCATTTGTCAAAACATTTGACACTTGATGGAGTAAAGGATCAACCAAGAGTATTGAATATTTATTATAGGTGTAACTTATATTCAAGTGAGACAGAACCAGTCTTTGTGTTTGTTTTGTCTCTATGAGATATTGGCGGAAAGTGGTACTAAGTAAACACGTTTCTTCTTTCAGGTATCTTTCCACGGGCCCTGAAAACTGCAGTCATGAAGCCACTCTTAAAAAAAAAAATAAAATAAATCTAGACACGTCACTAATGAGCAACTATAGGCCGATATCAAACCTTCCATTTTTAAGTAAAATCATTAAAAAGTGTTTTTTCAACAACGCAACAGTTTTCATGCCTTCCAGTTGGGTTTCCGACCACACCACAGCACTCAGATGGTTCTTGTTCTTTAAACACAGATAATGGTAAAACTTCAGTCTTTATTACTTGATTTCAGTGCTGCATTTGACACGGTCGATCATGACATATTACTAGTCCAATTGGAAAACTGTGTTGGACTTTCTGGCTCAGTATTAAACTGGTTTGAATCTTGGTGTAGTCATGGACTCAGACCTGAATTTCAACAGCCACATTAAGACAATTACAAAATAGAGACCGACCAATATATCGGCGGGCCAATATTATGAGTCAATATTAGCCATGTCCCGAACTATCTGTATCGGCATTTATAATGTTTAAGAAAAACTGAGACTTAAGTCTCAGCAATATTTAGAAAAACTTGTCCATGCCTTTATCTTCAGTAGACTTGACTACTGTAACAGTGTCTTTACAGGGCTCCCTCCCCCTCAATCCGCTGCAGCTGATTCAGAACGCTGCTGCTGCTCAAGTCCTCTTTAAAATCAAGAAAGTGCATCACATCATTAAGTCTTTACACTGGCTTCCTGTGCCTCAAATAATTGATTTCAAAATACTTTTGCTGATTTATAAATCACTAAACGGTTTAGGGCCAAAATACATTTCTGATCTACTACACTATGAACCACCCAGACCTCATGTCGTCTGGGACAGGTTTGCCTTCTGTCCCCAGAGTCAGGACTAAACGGGGAAGCAGTGTTCAGTTTTTATAACCCTCATATCTGGAACAAACTCCCAGAAAACTGCAGGTTGGCCGCAGCTCTTAGTTCTTTCAAATCAAGACTGAAGACCTTTCTTTTTGATGTTGCCTTTCTTTAAATAATTGTTAATTTCTACTACCTAAAAGTACTACTTAAAAGGCTCTAGGTACCGTAATGAATAAGGACTCAAACATATGTCACATGTTATGATAGTGTATTTTTAAGAAGATGTAAGAATGTGTTAGACTGGGTAAACCTCGCCCACTCTGTTGGTGATTTTATTTTACCTGGCATCTCGGTCTGGAAACCTGTACGTTTAATTCTCCTGCTTCAGTTCACAATTTAGCGGGAACCAATCACAAACTGGCATATCTACCTGCCGCACTATTGGTGGGTTTAACACAATGGCAATAGAGAAGCGACCAAGCAGCTTCTTGTTTACATTCAACATAGCGGCGGCCACCTTAGCGCAGCTGAACACATCAACCCGTTGATGCCGCTGTTGCTTCTACATCACCCGGATCGTTGGTCTGATTGGTTGAAGGACTATCCAATTGCGTACAGAGTCATTTGAACGCCTATTGTGCAGAGAAAATACAGAACAGACTCCCCAAACCAACGCTCAATCTCAAATCTATTGAGCTTTGCTTGGTCTGGTGATAGTGAGACTAAGAATGAGTGATTTACAGTGACTACATTAATACATTGTTAAATGACAATCCTCTGTTCTGTTTGCATTATTGCATATCTCTCAATAGACTTGAGGAAATACAAGTTGTGTAATTGGATAACAATCTTAACGCACAATATTATTGTGGCGAGCCAATCCCGGCAACAAGTATCTCCTATATTTTTTCAGACCAGCTTGCCCTGTTAACTCAGTTATATCACTCATTGCATTCAAGTACAGTATATTGAATTAATTAAAATGAGTGGTCTGTTTTCAGGACAACCCACGAGTTCTTATTTGGAGCCTTGGCAGAGCTTGTGGACAATTCAAGGTACTGATTTGCAACATAGCATGTCATTGTTGACAGATGATCCAGGCTGGAAAACGTTATGATTGGCCTGTTATCTTTCTTATATTAAGTACAAAGTCTCACAGTTTATTTCTTTTACAGAGATGCCAATGCCACACGTATAGATATCTACACAGGTACACCTCAGAACAACCCCCAGTTTCACACACTTAAGCATGCACATTCAGTCATTGCTTCTAACATGTCTTTTTTTACCTTCTTGCTTTGCTGATAGAAAAAAAGCCAGAGCTGCGGGGCGGCTACACGCTCTGTTTTCTGGATGATGGTATTGGAATGGACCCTCGTAAGTGCTAATTTATGAAATCACTGAAAGCTATTTCATGATTAAAATTGCTTTGTAGTAGATTAATTTTTTTGTTGATAATATGTATTTTGTTTTTTACTAGATGAGGCAACTCATGTGATTCAGTTTGGAAAGTCTAACAAACGGTCCCCAGAGTCCACTCAGATCGGCCAGTATGGAAACGGGCTGAAATCGTAAGACCTTTTCCTAATTTGTGTGTGATTCTAACATTGTGCATTTAGTAAACTGTTTGAAATATTTCACATATTAAAATGTTTGTTTTCACAGCGGCTCTATGCGTATTGGGAAAGACTTCATCTTGTTCACAAAAAAAGGCAATACGCTGACTTGCCTTTTCCTGTCACGGACTTTCCACGAAGAAGAGGGACTAGATGAGGTCAGAGTCAACCCTTGAATAGAGGTTGTCATTGTTATTTGGGATGTGTACAAGTAATTTTATTGATAGTTATACCTAATTGGTAGTTTTGAAGTGCAAGTGGAATTTTGAGATCTGCTTCATCAAGCTCCCTTTTTCTGTTTAGATTTTTTTAATAGTTAACAACGTATTGTGAATGCACACAAGAAAGTGGTATAAATGCTACACAACCTATGTAAACATTAGCTGAGAGGCACCTGAATCAGCTGCTGGAAGATGCACGGAGAGAACCCTGTTTCAACTATGTGAACATCAATCAATAACAATGCGACATGTCCCAAAGTCAAGCTTAGTGTGCAATGCGCACTGTGTAGTTCTGCACACACAGAAGTCCATTTCAGTAAGAAGTCATATCTCTGTATATTGTGGAGAAAATGCTGCTGTATGTAATTACACCCACAGTATGAGGATTGAGTGATTTATTTCTAAACAAGATCAATGAGATAAAGAAAAATTGCAATCAGTGGGTTTTATTTATATTTCTTTATCATATCTGTGAGACGTTATTGTAATGAAAAAATTGTTTTAATGTTTATTGTCATGTATTCATATATTTTCTCACACAGCCAATTAGGTGATATAAAACAAGATTTCTTCCTCATGCATGTACTTAATCTATAAACAGGAATATGTATATGTATTGTATTGTATGAATATTTATATATTAGGTTGCTGCTGATGACTCATTGGGCTACCCAGTTTAATAATTTTTTTACTTGAAGCTTTTCAAACATTTTGATCCTCTCTCTTCAGGTGATAGTGCCCCTTCCCTCCTGGGATCTAAAGACTAAGGAACCGTTGACCTCTGACCCAGAAAAGTACGCCATAGAGACGGAGCTGATCTTCAAATACTCACCTTTTAAAAGTGAACGGCAGCTGATGGAGCAGTTCAACAAAATAGAAAGTAGCAGTGGCAAGTATATGACATATGTCTCCATGTGAAGAGATTCATTTTGTGATGTCCATTATTTAAAGTTTATTTCCACCACTTAAAGTAAAACATATATAATAAATCACTCTAATCATCATTCTCAGGAGACATTGTTTATAAAGTGTCTCTGTGTCAATACATTTTTTAATAATTTTGTTTTTCTATAAGCGTGTTTTTTGGGGAATGACAAGATTGATATTGATTGCAATGCTTACTTTTGTGTTGTATTTTGTTTAAAGGCACTCTTGTGATCATCTATAATCTGAAGCTGATGGACAACAGAGAACCAGAACTGGATGTAGAGACAGATCACCAGGACATACTGATGGCTGGGACACCTGTTGAAGGAGTGTAAGTGACTCTACTAAACCATTTACCATGGGATTACTAACTCATGCTGAAAGGAATTATATTTTGTAAATTAACTTTATTTTGTGTTGATTGTATTGATCAGAAATTTTGTCAATGTTGCTCTTCCCTCTTTCACAGGAAGCCAGAGAAGAGGTCGTTCAGAGCGTACGCAGCTGTTTTGTACATTGACCCACGCATGAGGATTTTTATCCAGGGACATAAAGTCAGGACCAAGAGACTGTCCTGCTGTTTATATAAACCAAGGTAATATGTTAACTAACTTATACAGTGTCTGTAAATACTGTAGTCCACTGACAAAACTTAGCATTCTTTTTTGTTAATAGGGTTTATAAATACACATCAACTCGTTTCAAAACTCGTGCTGAGCAAGAAGTGAAGAAAGCAGATCACCTTGCTAAGATTGGTGAGTCAGTGGTGAAATTTACTGTTTTTATTTACATTTTGCTGTCCTGTTGTGATGCTCTCATGCTCATTGGGTAACAATTTGGTTATTTATTTCAGCGGAAGAAAAAGCCAGAGAGGCAGAGAGTAAGCAGATGGCTTTGGAGGCCAGACTAGGAGACGACCTATCAAAAGATTCACGGGTAATTATATGTTGGTTAATTTATCTAATGCAAATATGGTTTTGTCTATGTAAACAAGCTTTTAATCTAAAACAGGCACATCATTTTTTGTCTAAAAACTGGATAATGATTTGAAACCTCTGCCTTAATCTAAGGTTGTTATAGTGTCTCTACTGATGTCTCCGTCTACCCTGTCTTCCTTTAGGCAATTCTGAGAAAGGTTCAAGATTCAGCCATGATGCTTCGACGGGATTGTGACATGAAGAAAAGGATTCTCGAAGCCAAACAGAAGTACTATAGACAACGTTGTCAAACGTTATTTCTACTATTTATAGATTAACAGTTAATAGGAGGATTTATGATGGCCAAAATGATTGCTGTGTAAATTATATATAAATTTGTCAAGATGTTTGTTTTTTGCATGGAAATAATATAGAATAGTATCTTGAAAAGATAACCCAACACTTTGTTTTTGCTGGGTATGTCTATTTATCGTCAGTCTCCAACACTTTCTTGTTCCTCAGAGCATTAAAGGAGCCCAAGGAGTTGAATTTTATATTTGGAGTGAACATTGAACAGAGGGACCTGGATGGGATGTTTGTGTACAACTGTTCTCGTCTCATCAAGATGTATGAGAAAACAGGGCCCCAGCTGGAGGGAGGCATGTGAGTAACATGCACACGGTGATTGAAAAGTGACCTACTTGTACGATTAAGAGAAATATTTTTACGGGTATGTGATTTTTGTGTTTTAGGGCATGTGGAGGTGTGGTTGGAGTAGTTGATGTCCCATATTTAATTCTAGAGCCTACTCACAACAAACAGGACTTTGCAGATGCTAAGGAGTATCGACATTTACTCAAATCCATGGGGGAACATTTAGCTCAGTACTGGAAGGACACTAACATTGGTGAGTTTCTCTAAAATGCCAGATTTCCATTTGTCGCCAACATCTGACCTGCACAGTTCAAATAAAAAATAAATCATTATTCAGGTTTGTCACTATTTGACCAGTTGTCAAATGACAGTATCAAGAGATGGAGCATAGATCTTTTTATTTTTATTTTTTTATTTAATTAAATAACTTATTGCTGAATGAAATGCTGAGTGTCTGTGTGTGTTATGCAGCTCAGAAAGGCATCGTGAAGTTCTGGGATGAGTTTGGTTATCTGTCCGCCAGCTGGTCTGCACCTCCATCATCAGAGCCGAGGTACAAGAGACGCCGCGGCATGGAGATACCTCTTACTATTCAGTGTGGTAAGTTACAGATCTACACATACATAAAACATGAATACTGTATCTCGACAAACTAACTTATTGTCAGAATCGTACACTGATGCTGATTCTGGGATTTATTTTCAGATAAATGTTTAAAATGGAGAACGCTGCCATTCCAGATGGATGCTGTGGACAAACGCTACCCAGACAGTTGGGTGTGTCTCATGAACCCGACAGCACCCAGGACCGGTACAAACAAAATGTTGTTTTATAGTATATGGTTTTATGGTCTTTAAGTTGCAATTCACACTAAAGTGTTGGTAAAATTATATATTTAACATATGTACTGCATACCAAATTCTGATGCTGTGTCACTACGTTGCTGTTTTTTTGTTCAGTGTAGTAGTGTTCCTACATGCTATAAATAGTGTGTATTTTATGTTTAGATGTGATGCTACTGAACAGAAACAGAATTTGCCATGTGGTGTTCTGAAGAAAGACAAGCAGACAGCTGAAGACAAACGGAAAGAGCTGGAAGAGAAAATCAAACAGCAGCAGGAGAAACTAGAGGCCTTGCAGGTACCTCATCTCTCTCTTTCTGTCACTCTGTTTTATGTACATCAAGACATCATACATTGTTTTTTTCTCTCATCAGAAAACCAGCACTGTAAAATCTGCAGCAGATTTAAAGAAGCTGCCGCTGGACGTCAGCATGAAACCAACAGAGAGTTCCTCTCAGGTACAAACTCCACTTACTGTGCTACTAGAAACATTAGCAGTAACTTCATTGCAGGTGTATAAATGCAGCTGAAAATAAGCTTGAATTGATTTGCTGCTTTTTTTTTTATGTCCCCACACCAAAATGGTTTCCTGTTATATTTTCTTTAACAGTGTAAAATATCTCCTTGTAAAAGACACAACTCACAATATGCTGCCATTTACTGAACGTTAAGTAAAATTGAATCACAGCTTATTTTACAGATTTTTCAATTCATTCAATATAGTGAACTAGTGCCTGTACTTGATGGCCAACGTCTGGTTTGTTCATAATGACTTAATGACAAATGAAGCACACAGTAGCTCACTAAGGCCCCAATCAGACAGACAAACTTAAAGTCATAGTGAAAAAAATCACCTGATGTCATTTAACTTCACAGCTAAATAATGGTTGGCTGAGGACAAGTGATTCGAAAGTTGCCTAGCAAGAATAACAAAAAGAACTGGTCTGATCGTGGCATCTTCAACAAGAAAGGCAGTGCCCCTGCAAACACCCCTGTCTGATTGCGGCCTAACACTGCTGCTGTTGTTAATAATCTTGTTTTTCATTTGTTATCTCACTGATATGTTTGTTTGTTGTGTGTTTCACATGTCGCTTCAGGCAACTAGGTCTTCTGAAAGGTCTATAACGCGGCCCCGCTCCCCACCGCTCCCAGCTCACTTAAAAAGCCCCCCTCCATCTCGTGCAGCTTCTTTGCGCCCCACCCGAACTCCTGCCCCTCCGCCACCACCACCACCCAAAGTTGAACCGTCTAAGTCCAGAGGTGCAGCAAAGCCTCCTCCACCTGCAACAAAGCCTGTATCCAAAGCTACTGCCAAAACACCCCCATCCAGCCGCAACTCACGGGTAAGTTACAGGGTTAAGGTGATACTCCATCAATGGTACCAATGGAAAGTTTTGTTGTAGTAGTACATGTGTCTGCAGAGTAGAGTGTAACAGTGAAATCTGTCTACTTACCTAGTCACCTGCCAAAGCATCATCAGCCAAACCAGCAGCTGCTGGACAACGGAAGAGAATCATAGAGCAGGAGGCCAGTGAGGAAGAGGAGGAAGAGGAAGAAGAGGAAGAAGAAGAGGTGGAGGACGACAACAGTGAGGCAGACAGTGAAGAGGAAGAACCTCAGACAAAGAAATCCAAGATGGCTGCAGCAGCTGGTAATCGTGGGAAAGTGATAGAGAAGGCCTCACCTCCCAAACGTGCCAAGTTGGACGAGGTAAACGCACAACAAAATTCACAAGCTAGAGTAAACACTCCACGTCAGAGAGATGGTATCTCAAATGTTTAATTTTACAACTTATAAATATATCAATACTACAAAACCTACACATGTATAGAATAAAATGACAGCAATGGCTGCCTAAACCATTCAAGCGTTCACCGTAATCAGCCCGTGTGTGTCAGTACTGGGATGTTGTGTGCTGCTGTCTCTTTCTGCTGCTTGTTGCTTTTTCATCTTCACTACCACTTGTCTCCCACAAGGAATTGATGTCTAGAATGTGAGTAAATGAAAAGGACAAAGAGAATGAGAGTAGACAGAAATTAGGAGAATTTGGGCAGTTATTTGTTTACAGTACCATAAAAGTCTTCATCCATTACAGTGTCTGTTACACAAACTTAAATTCAAAAGCTTATTGGGAATAAAAAATGTTCCCTTTTTTTTTAAGGCTTTAGATTATTTTAGGCCTTTATTTGATAAGACAGTTTAGACGTGAAAGGGGAGGCGGGGGGAATGACATGCAGCAAAGGGCCACAGGTCGGAATCGATGGCAAGGACCGCCCCCAGGTTACAACTCTACTAATCAGAAACTAAACTGCAGCAAGTACTGCTTAGTTAGCTTCATACAGTATAGCTGACAAGATAGTGATGCTAAAATTAGGCTTGTATACTGAAGAAAAGTAACAGGATTAGAGGTTAAACTGCGAGGTAGGGCACAGAGCATAGTGCAGGCACTTCAAAGGCAAAGCACAGGGCAGGTAAATGTCTATTTGGCTTGAAGTCTTAAAAGGTCAGCGGCACAAGGTCAGCTGCAATTTCGTTCTTCTCCCCGTAGGAAAATAATGGAAGAGCAGGTGCAGAGAGTTTTTACCGTCGATCTCGTGTAGATGGTTTAATTAGGTCACTAAATTTCCAATCAGAGCCCCTCTGCTCTTGACCTTACAGGTTAACACCCAGAAGAAAGGAGTTCCTACTCTTATACGGCAGACACCGACAACACCACTCTCTATCCCTAAACCCATTTCCATGCAAGAGCATGGGGGTAAAGCAAAGGTAGCTCCGTCCCTCTCTTGACTACCCTCAAATAAAGCTAGGCTGCATCTGCTCTCACAGCCTTAACCAATCGTGACAAATTAACCTTTCATCTGATCTGGGTGTATTGTCAGGTTATCTTTCTCTCTTCTAACAGTCCTCTCTTGAAACTACAGTTGTCACACTCTTTTAACAGTCAAATGACATTCTCATCCAATTCTCATCTCACACTTTCACTTTCATTTCTTAACATTTTTCTGTCTTTTCAGTAAACAATATTTCACTCACTGCAGTGATAATTACGATTTTGTTTTTGTAGGCACCTGAGAAGCACCAACAGGATGAACCAGAGATTGACACTAAAAATGCTCAGAAAGGTGAGATGTTAGACTGCTCTACACTAAAGGCCCTGACACATCAAGTACATTGTCTGCCGTCTGTCCAAGTTTGGGCCAAGCTATTCGCTGTCTTCCTGGCAGAGGGACCATAGGCTCTGTGCTGCCGCTGCTGATTCGGGTAAATGTATTTAGTTGTGGGTATCATTGCAACATTTCTATCTGGTTTTCCTTTTTGAAAGACTAATAGAGAATTGCCACCTGCTGGCATTAAGAGTTATTTCCTCTCACGCAGGCCCAGAATGTACATGGTGGTTGGCCGTTGACTGTAGTCTGTGCAGTGCGTTCAAGAGAAATTCTTTGGCCAGACAAATGTGGCATGTGGGTACATGAGGCAACTCCACAGCCACCTTTTGTCGCCACTAGTTCTTAGCTGTCTGCTTGGTGTTTCAGGGCCTAAACATGTATCACACATTCAACTGGAAAACAAAAGCTCTAATAGAATAATTTCTACCTATGTATTTTTTTTCTACAGATAAGGGTCTGCTGGTTGAAGTACGTGTCAACAAGGAGTGGTACACAGGCAAAGTCATTGCTGTGGAGGCGAATAAAAAGAGCATTCGCTGGAAAGTGAAGTTTGACTATGTACCTAGATCCACCCCTAAAGACAGATGGTAAGATATTGTCTGTGTTGCTGTGCATATTCAGGGCACATTTTGTTGACTTTGCCAGATAATTAATATCCTATGTCTGTGTGCGTTTGTGAAGGGTGTTCAAGGGAAGTGATGATGTCAGGTTGATGCGGCCGCCATCTCCAATCTCGCAGACACCTGACACCCAACAGGAGACCGAGAAGGGCCCTGCACCCATGGAGCCCGACACTACTCAACCAGGAACCAGTCGGGAGGTGACCGATAGTCTCGTCACCATGTTGAGGTGAGCTGATTACAATAAGCTGGAGTTTCCGGTCACTGTGTCAATTGTGACAGACAGGGCACGTAGTTTATATAGTACTGTGTGTTCATTGCTAGTTTGTATTTCCAGGACAATGCTGCGTTACTTCTTCCCTCCTGCTTTTCGGATCCCAAAGGACGATGTTAACAGCATGACAGCTGAGGAGTTGGTGTCCTTTCCTTTGGTGAGATAGAAAATACATGGTTTAACAGATTAATCCTTAGGCTAAAATAAACTTTTTTTATTATTATTACATTGAAAGCAATAAAATGATTAGAGAATGCAGAACTCTGTCTGGGAGTGTGTTGACTTCTTACTATTGTTTTCTTGTCCAGAGTATTGAGTGCCTGTGTTTTTCCTTCTCTATTTAGAAAGAGTATTTCCAGCAGTACGAATCAGGTCTCCAGTCATTGTGTAACTCGTACCAGAGCAGGGCTGACGCCAGGGCCAAAGCTGTGGAAGAGAAGAGCAACAGCAATGAGGTCAAACTGAAGGAAGCAGATGAGAAACTACAGAAACTACGAACAAACATTGTAGCACTCCTGCAAAAAGTACAAGAGGTAAGACTGCTTTGTCTGTACTTGTTTAGGGTCTAAGAAAAAGGCCCTTTTCAAATAATCTAATAATATACCACTCCCCCTTAGTCGTCTATTAATTAGAATCTTTGTTATATCATTTTTATATATATATATTTTTTTATATACAGGATATTGACATAAACACAGATGACGAGCTTGACGCCTACATAGAGGATCTCCTTACCAAGGGGGATTAAAGAAGACATAAACAGGCTGGCAGTTTTCACTCTTATGTGCACAAGTGGGCTGTGATGGCTGTTAAATCAGATTGTCACAGGTTTGATCTTTGATTTGGATCGTTCCAGCATTTAGTCAGCACCAGTGCAGTGTTTTTGTTCGGGCAGGTTTTCTGGTGTTTCTACATTGTTGGGTAGGCTGTGGTTCTCTCCTTAGTCCTTTTCATATACCTGCTCATATATGTTAATCTATGTTTAAGCCATCCTATCCTGATTAACCATTGAAATAATTTGTGTAGGTTTAATACATTTATGCTCCCTTTTTATGTACTGTTGTCAGGTTATGCTGTGACATACTGCAGACTTTATTTGTTCCTCATTTTGGTCCATCATCAGGTGAGAATTGGACACACCAGGTGACTGGGCTGTGCTCTGCATTGCAGCCTGTCCTTAAACGATCACTTTTATTTTTGTACACTAAACACATGAGTGTTGCCCATTACCTTCCTCCATGCTGGTCTAATGAGCAAATAGGTTAATATTTTACATTTGGGTGGTGTGCCACACCCAAAAACAAGAACAACTTACTGGGTTTTATCAGTATGATTATTCCCTTATATCCCTCCACATTTAAGCTACAACTGTTTTTGGAAGAAAAAAAGCTCATTTAAATGAAAAAGTTGTGTGTTCATAATTATTCAGAGCCTGTGTCCTTCCTTTTCAACAGATTTTTAACATGTCATGGAAATGTTTTAGTAATCGGTGCATGCTTTCAGTCTTTTTGTTCCTGGAACAAAGGATTCTGTATTTTTGACAAATCTTTACTTAGAACAATAAAACAGGTTCAGAAACACCTTTTTGATAAATGCATGTCTGTTATTTTGATACACTATGTCTGTAAATGCAAAATAAAATATTGGTTGTGGGAAATTGACATTTACAATTACATGTTAGGTAGTCCTCAGTAAAAGTAAAAAATAATCATAATTATGAGTTTATGTAAATACAACTCTTGAAGGGTCAATTCAAAAAAGGATTTAAAATCTCAGTAAAATGAGATTTTAGTGAGAGATTATAAATCAGCAGTTTGGTGCTCAGGGCATTGAAAAATGTCTTTTATGAAAACTGTTTACAGTGTTTGTATGGATTATTCAGAGTAACGTGCACTTGAATGAGATATTGTCTATTTCTTTATTGTACATTTTCAATACTGTGTATAAATGAAATACTGATATATGGACATATATCAGAAAGTTACCTTAATATCTTGGGGATATTAAATGAAAACTAGTATGTTAATGTTTTGTTATTTGAGTGAACGGAGCCTTCGATAACAGGACCTTTATTTTGAAGGCGAAGGTTTACAGCTGTGGTGAATGTAAACAGTGCTGGGCTAAAGGTACTGCTAATTTTCTTTCTTCCGTCAATGAAGCTTCTTCGCACATTTGACACGCTGAAGATTCAAAGTTATCAAAGCAGTTATCAATGTAAACTGGCTTAAAGTGATTGTTAATGAAACCGCATAACTTTTACCTCGTAAGCTGGCTAACTGCAGTTGTAATTGTTACATTGCTCGGGTTGCTGAGTGCACAATATACTCCGCAGTTTGATAAAAAATTGAAAGACTAACTGTCACATTGTATTGGCAACTTGTTGCCTGTATTAATCATTAGACTAAACGAAATAGCCTAAGTTAACTAATATCTGTACAAAAAGGACAGCGGCGTGATATGAACTTTGACCCACTTGGGTGATCCCAAGTATGTTAGCTTTCCAACTAGCTTGCTTTCAGTAAAATTTTGCTGGACATTTTTTAATTATTAATTAATAAAGAAAAACTGTTTATTTGGTACGGGTGTACCTTAAACCGGGTGTTAGTTTTTTTATGATCGTGTGTGTTTTAAGTTATGGGCAGAACTAGAACTGACATCAAAATAGTGTGGTTATGTAATAGCTACATATATAATAGAAATATAGACAGTAGACATTTTAGCACTTCTGTTTTAAATATGCTAAATGTCAAACATTTGTAAAAAATACTAAAATGGCTTCCACAAGATTCAGCAAGTTAACGTGTACTGCACTGCTTTCCCTGACAGTGGCGCATTCAGAACACGTCATTAGAGCTGTTCATGGGCCTCATTTTCGGTTTTTAGCTTCCCATAATTGTTCATTATTATTGACTGAACTCTAGGGTTGGAAAAGTCTTTAAGTATTCTATTGTAGAAAGGGATTACATCCCAGACAGACTGTATATTTGTGTTTTATATTAGTATTTTGTGTTAAATATACTTTGGATTCTAAAAAATCCTGTAAATTGCTGAATGAATAAAAATCAGCAATTTTTTTTCTTTTCTTACTATGTCCACACATTCAGTTAATCTGTCCGCACTGCACTGATGCTCTTTTCTCACCTCAGACTGCAGGTTTTAAGCCATGTCAATGTGCTCAGCCCTACTGCCCTGCTGTGTAGCTGGACGCCGCTCCAGGGTGTGGTGTGGTGTTCCTCCAGCACTCAAACACATTAGATCAGCCAGTGTAGCTGAGCCGGGCACAAGAAGATCTAATGAAGAACAACTCTGGGAAGCAGCAGGATACCTGCCGTTCTCTAGAGCCAAGATAGGATCTTTCTTTCAGGAAAGGCCAGTGCTGAAGAACCCATTTCTAGAGGATGCCTTGCTCAGAGGATACCTGAGGAGACACCTGCCCCAGGAGGTGAGGAGGGAGCACAGCTGTGCCTTCAACTGCTGTGGAAAATATATACTTGCCTACTACTGACCGTGTGTGTATACTTGTTCACAGGCAGCTTTCTCAGACTTGTGTGCATTTGGAGAGCGTGTGGCAAATGAAGTGGATGGCTGGGGTAGAGAGTGTGAGGTTACTCCACCACGTTTGGTGCACTTTGACCCCTGGGGCCGCAGAGTGGACCACATCGTGACCTCCCCGGCTTGGAAACGCATGAAAGACCTGTCTGCACAGGAAGGACTGGTTGCCATTGGTTATGAGAGGACATTTGGGGAGTGGAGGTTAGGAGAACGTTGAACTTCCTTTTTCAGTTTAACTCACGTGGCATATTTCAGTTCAATAATCATGTTTTGGCAGTTTCTAATAGGATAGGTTGTTTTAAATGAGAAAGAGTGTGTGTGTGTGTGTGTGTGTGTGTGTGTGTGTGTGTGTGTGTGTGTGTGTGTGTGTGTGTGTGTGTGTGTGTTTTCTCCAGTCGTGTGTACCAAATGAGCAAGATGTACATCTTCTCTCCCTCCTCTGGCCTCTACACCTGTCCTCTGGCAATGACTGATGGGGCTGCTAAAGTCATCCAGGTGAGTTAGAAAAACAAATTATTTGGCTTACATTGTACTACTGCCTGTCTTAAACCAACACCACCAATTTTTTGGTGGCAAACCAAAACTTTGATCATTAAATGTATTTTACAATCATGTATGTAACCAGATTATTGCTGGTTTTCTGCAGTTCCATACTAATGTAAACAGGAAGCCTGTTTTTCACGTTTTTATATAGAGACACGTGCATGGCCCGAGACAGTAACGTGGCAGCAGTGCAGCAGGATGAAAGAAAGATCCTTCTTTGTTGCTGAAGTGGTCTAAACCTGCATTTCCACTGCTGGAAAGTAGACTGTAAAGCTTAGACAAATGCTTACAGTCAAGAAAAACTCTGCTCTGCGATCTTGTCAAATCCTCCTACCATGAAAAATTTGCGGCATCATCATATATCACAAATACATTTAAAATGCCATCTGAAGTGTATAAACAGGAAATATGTAGTTGTAGCGAGGGAAGAAATATGAATACTGTACAGCTGTATGTACATGTGTACATGTTCTTGTTTTAACCTGATTTCTACCTCTTTTTGTTAACACAGTAAGTGATTTTGTAGCTGTGTATTTGAAGTCCATAGGTGTTTCATGGCCGGTAGATGAAGCTTTCGGTCGTTTGACCACCCGTCAGCCTGAACGTTTCTGGACGTCCGGACAATGGATGACGGAAAGACAGGGAGGATCTGACGTGGGTCAGTTGTGACAATTAATGTTTTTTTTCATGAAACAATATCAACTTCTGTCTACAGATTAAAGGCTACAGTACAACATTGGCCACTGGCTGTATTTGAAAGGGCTCATGACAGTTAAGATTTCATAAAGAAACATTTCAGGAAATGTTATTAAATGTTATACTATCCACTTATGTCTCAGTGATACTTAATGTTACTGGAATTATCTGTTGAGCAAATGTGATTAAATAATCACACAGTCTCTGCTTTTTTGCTTTGTTGGGCAGAACAAGCCTCAACTATTGTAATGCATGAGTTGCCTCTCCCTGTCTTGCATCTCGTCAGCCAGTGGCACAGAGACGGTAGCTGTTCCCCAGACAGATGGTTCATACAAACTACACGGCTTCAAGTGGTTCACCTCTGCTACAGACGCAGACATGACTCTCACGCTGGCCAGAGCGCAGGACAGAACAGGAGCAACCACACCGGTATTGCTGACATGCTCTAACAACACTAATCATTCACAGTCATCACTCCTCTTGCATGACTTAATTTCATTGCTATATGTGTGTGTTTGTCTCCGTCCCACAGGGGAGCAGGGGGTTGTCTTTGTTCTACGCAGAGGTGAGTAGAGATGAGGATGGACGACTGAAGGGTATAGAGGTTCAGAGACTGAAGGACAAGCTGGGCACAAGACAGATGCCGACTGCTGAGTTACTGCTGGACGGCCTGCCGGCACACAGGGTCAGTTACACATCATTATTTATTACAGTGACGATAAACTGTAGAGTCCCTCTATGATCTATGCAAATATGATCAATGCCTGTGTTACAGCAAAGCCACACTGGGTTGCATACAGCTCACTTCACTCAAAACAAGACACTGTTGAAATGCCTTTTCCGTATGATTTTATCTTTCTTTTGAGACAATGCCAATTTGTTTTGACATCAAATAATATCTTCTCTCTCTCTCTCTCTCTCTCTCTCTCATTTACAGCTATCAGAGGAAGGGAGAGGTGTGGCCTCCATAGCTAACATGCTGACTATAACCCGGATTCACAACAGCATGTCTGCAGCAGCCGCAATGAGAAGGCAGCATACTACTCATACTGCACTGATTTCTAAGAATTTGCTATGAATAAGCTGATTAATAATGTGTGTTTGTGTGTTCACAGGGTGGTACAGTTAGCTCGTGACTATGCCACTCGACGCACTGCCTTTGGAAAGCTTCTTAAAGACCACCCGCTGCACATGCAGACTCTCGCTAGGATGGAGGTGAGCTGGCAGGGGGTGAACAAACTGCACAAACTCAATACAAAGCTTCCCATCATGCCTCACCCGTGCCTGCTTCTGACATGGACAGGTGGAGACTCGTGGAGCATTCCTTCTGGTGATGGATGTGTGCCGTCTGCTGGGTCGAGAGGAAAGCGGCATGGCAACGCAACTTGATGCACATCTGCTGCGTCTGCTCACTCCTGTGGCCAAACTGTACACTGGGAAGCAGGTGCATGGCTCGCACACATGTGATCAACTGTCATCTTGCTGTTTCAATGCTGACTCTTACCATCTTTGTTCTGTTTTGTGTCAGGCGGTGGCTGTGGTGTCAGAGGGTTTGGAAAGCTTTGGTGGCCAGGGCTACATTGAGGATACCGGGTTGCCTGGTCTACTTCGCGATGCACAGGTGAGGTCAATACATAAAAACCAACAGTATTTAACAGTTTTTGCAACTTTGAATCTTACCTCTTTCTTTCTTTCTCAGGTGTTAAGTATATGGGAAGGTACCACAAATGTTCTGTCTCTGGATGTGCTGCGCTCTGTGGCTCGTAGCTCAGGAATGGTTCTTCACGCTTACTTCACCCATGCCAAGGTACGGGGCCAAGGAATGAGCCCGTCAAACAAGTTCAGTAACTCATCTATGACAGTTCAACAGAAATGTGATTTGCACTTGTTTTCTTCTCCTTGCAGTCCCTGCTTGCAGGTGCATCAAATGTGTCTTCATTGTCCCCGGCGGTGAAAGCAGTAGATGGTGCTCTCTCTGAGCTGGAGGACTTTGTTCAGATAGCAGCTACAAGAGCACCAGGCTACCTGGAACTAGCAGCCAGAGACCTGGCATACAGCCTGGCTCGCATCTACACGGGTAGGTGCCACCATCACACATACACTCTTCTCCCTTAAAAGAGTACATCACCAATTTAGCATTGCACTCAACTGTCTACAACATTGTTGAACTCCTGATAGATCGTAGAAAAAGAACCATCTAAATCGATGCTGCAAAACCCAAAGATACCTTTTTTATTCCATTCATCCTTCTTACCTGTCAAGACCTGGCATCTACATTACCCATACCCACAATGCAACTCCACCACCAGCAGCTCAGTCAGAGCAGAGTGATAGAGAAAGACAGTCGGTCACTCTATGGCTCTGGGTTAGAGCTGGTGTTATGCTTGTAGTGGCTAATTTATCAACAATCTTTTAGCCTCAAGCAGAGACAAGGAGCGAGGTCTGTTAAACTCACTTCTTTCCAACTTTACATCCCCGGATATTTTCATTTTCAAAGTGGACGGAAGTGACATCATTTAAGACTTCACCCAGCTCCCTCTGGAGCTACAAAATGCTTTGTACAACTTTTTTTTGTATCTCCTTAAAACCAGTAAACAGACTTTGATGTGTAGAATCTGTGTCCGTTCCCCTTTAACTATCTGGATGTTAACAGGTGCGCTACTCATTGACCATGCATGTTGGAAAGGAGCCTCTTCATCTGACACCTATGCGGCTCTCAGGTAAAAGAATTAAAAGAAAGGTAAATTTACACTTCTTATAGGTTTAAAAAACAAAACAAAACACAATTTTTCTTTTTCTTTATCAGGTGGTGTGAAAGAGACTTGTGTCCTGTGGTAACTAAACAGGCGAGTGGCTGCTATGATCTCAGCACAGCACCACTTGATGCTGCGCTGGTGTATGACCGGCCCATCCAAGGCTGAATGAGTGTTCACTGATGTGAGGCCATTGCTGTGCCTCACTCAAAATTCAATTATGTGGCAGATCCACCTACTGTATGTTTTTAAATTGTGTAGATGACTGAGACCATGTACTATTAAAACAAATTAAACCCAGAAATGTAACTGAACATTGAGGTTTTTAATACAATGTAGTTCTGTCTATCTGAAGTATTTGTGATTTGGTAGTTATATTTACTTCTGTATATAAAGTATGTGCAAATAAAACAGATACTTTACTACTATTTAGTTTTACTATTTTTGCAGTGTCCAAATGTTTTTTGGAAGCCTGGATGCATAAGCAGACAAACAAAACAAGAACCCAGTCTTTTCACATTCACAGTCAAGACCACTCCCACAGTTGGGTGTAAGATCAACAAAACTCAAATCAACAAGAGCACAGGTCGGTCAGAAGCAAGAGGAGCCCTGACTGGCTCAGATGGAAGGAGGGACTGAGTTGTGCATATATGCTGCTTTCTTGTAGTGTTGGAAAAATTTTGTGAGCTCCAAAACTGAAAAATTAAAAACAAATTACAAACTTTGCAGTTTTGCACAATTGATACACTAGCTAATTCTAATAAACGGTACTAAGAATAATTATCTTGTATGTTTACTGTGTCATTGTTTTATTATTCCCAACGGTATATCTTAAAGAGAGCAAAGCATGCTAATAATGCTTCCAAGTGATGTACATCAGGAAAGACATTTGGAAAGAAATTAATAAAGAATATGTAAAATACACCACCGATTAATATTTTTTTCCTATGAACTAATCTCTAGATTTCAGTATCCGTTTCTCTAGTTATTTAAATTGAAATTCTTATTTTACGAGAAGTCCTTGAAGGCGGCACACGCCTGGTTGGAAAAACAGTAGGTGGGGTTTCAGAGGTTAGTGCAGTTAGGGTGTACACAATGTACACGGATATAGAATCTGAGCGGACAGTCTTTAAAAGAGGCTTAAAGAAATAAATCATAGAATTTAAAGTGAAGCTACAACAACGTCAATTTTTTTTAACAATTATGTCAGCTTTTTACGATTTCATTTAAGCTGATAGGGCCAAATTTCACGACTCAAACAACCCAACCAGTCCTGTCCACTAGAATGGATGCTGCTCCGGGATAAATTGAATCATGTGTTTAGCCGTGTACCTGTCGCTTCTGCTGGTGTTCTCGTATCACCAGCAGGTCACGTCGGGCTCCCACGTCCTCAGGAGCCAGCCTGGTGTCGGATTATCTAAAAACAACACACTACCCATGATGTTTCAGAACAACAACGATGAGGTCGGTGAGATTAGTAGACTAATTACCTAGCTAGCTAATTCACATGTTAACTGTCAGTTTGAAATTTGGTTTTTAGCTACACGCGCGCGCGCGCACTGTTTAAATGTACGCAGAGTCTGCAGGGTGTTGTCAGCAGGTATTTCCTGCTGTCACATGATTACTAGGAGACCACAGTCGTGCTCTAAGCGATTCCACGCGTGTTTTAGGCTAAAACATGTGTTGTCACATACAGAAAACATCTCCTCACTATCTGCTAGCTGCCTGCCCCCAGAACACACTGTAAAAAAACACGGTCTCTGTAGACAGCCCAGGGTCTTAAAACGGCAATAAAGATAAACTGTGCCCACCTGCACCACGAAGCATACACAACGAGGGTTTGAGCCGATAACCGAATAACCGACAAGAAGGGGGTTGGGGGGTGCTTAGTTCGTGGAAGCACAGAAGGGAGGGAGGGGCAAGCTAGTCTTGTTTGTTTGAAAATACTTTGAATGTCAACAAGAAGTAATGTCGTCCAACAATGCTTAGAACACCTTTAACTGATCTTTTAAATGTGACACGTGCTTTCATTTATTTTGGGAATATTATACCACTATAGCACAATATAAACTGAAATGAAAGAAGAAAAAAAAATTGTTTCTTAATCTCTTATTTTTTTCCAAATGGTAGCACTTCAGCATATTTTACGAAGTTGCAGGATTTTTGCAATTTTGGGGTTTGTATCCACATGATTGAATGCACTTAAGTTGCTTCTGCTAAAAGCTTAATTACAGTAATGTAATGTTAAAATGGTGATGTCAGGGTTTGAACTTTTCCTAATATGGTTGGCCCTGTCTTGTAAAAGAGCCTTTTGCCTAAGTCTATTTTTTTAAACCTTTATTATTTTAGTTGATATTTGACGATATATACAGTCTCTGGCAACCTTAACACGTATTTATACAATTTAAAAACAGCTCTGTATATTGTTTCTTTAGGAAGCTTATAATGGCCAAAAAAAAAGTCCCCAAGAGGTGTTAATTCAACTATGGGTTATAGTCACACTGAGGCCTTATGAGTGTTGGTGTTGTTCTCAATTCTATATTATACATTCTCCCCCCTTCCTGTTTGTAAATGTAAACATTAGAACCACCTCCTAGGCCTAAGGAAGTCCAGAATACCACTGCAAACTATAACCCCAATAATGAATAAATTAAATGTATTTCTCTCTGACAGCTTGGATCAAAGCTGAAGGTTATTATCTTTGCAAAGGTAGAACGTATGTCTGAGCTGTTGTATATGATTGCATTATTTTTTACAGGTGTTAATAGTATGCTTACTTGCTACTTACCCCTTAATATTTTCTGTTTGAATCATTACAGCAAATTACCAGCATAGAAGTACTGGTTGGTTTTTTGGCTTCTGGAAAATATTGCAAAGCTGATTGACAAAAAAAAAAAAAAAAAAAAAATATAAATATATATATATATATATATATATATATATATATATATATATATACACAATGAGAAAAGGGGAAAATGGGGGTCAGTAGGGACCCACTACACACTCACAGTGATGACTTTAACAATACTTAGATTTTATGAAACATTAACAAGTAAGTATAATTCACTATAATTATGAGCAAGAGATGAATGTATGTAATTTGAGGCATTTAGACAAGTAGAAAAACAGGTGTGTGTGTGTGTGTGTGTGTGTGTTCGTGTGTGTTCGTGTGTGTTTAGTGTGACCTTGTGATGAACCTCAGTGCTGCAGACCGCTGTGCGTTTGTGAAGAACACACCAGATTGTGACATGGAAGATGGCTTCATCAACTACCTTCAAGTGGCCTTCTGTCTGCTTCCTCCTAACCTCACACCTCTCACCATCACTCTCTGTGTAAGACCTGTGTGTGTGTGTGTGTGTGTGTGTGTGTGTGTGTGTGTGTGTGTGTGTGTGTGTGTGTGTGTGTGTGTGTGTGTGTGTGTGTGTGTGTGTGTGTGTGTGTGTGTGTGTGTGTGTGTGTGTGTGTGTGTGTGTGTGTGTGTGTGTGTGTGTGTGTGTGTGTGTGTGTGTGTGTGTGTGTGTGTGTGTTTTCAGGTTTCAGAAATACAGTAGCCATGTCCAGCCAAAGTGCTGCTTGAGTCTGTCGTACGCAGACAAAATGCTCCACAAACAAGACTAAGTAGACCTTGTTTAACATGGCCTTGTTGGACTACACTAACCCTATTGTTCCTAATCTGTAGCATTACCATTTATTTTCTACAATGATTTTCCTTGGTGGATTATTCAAAATCTCACTTTTACTTCCCCCCCCAACAATGTGCCTAATGGTATTTTCAGTGTGACAGTTTGAGTTGTAATGTTGCTAAGTGGGAAATTCAGGAAATTGTACTTTCTTATAAAAATCCATTATTTAGCAAAAAGTCAAGTGACTGAATCCGAAATGTGATCATTCCTAATACTACCACAGCAAAGTCATCTTCCTCAAAAGATTAGCTGGTGCTGAGGTTCAGTTTCATGATGAGCGCGTGCTCGCATCATGAAACTGAACCTTAGTGTAGTCCAACAAGGCCATGTTTAACAAGGTCTACTTAGTCTTGTTTGTAGAGCATTTTGTGTGCGTACGACAGACTCAAGCAGCACTTTGGTCTCTGAGTGTGTGTGTGTGTGTGTGTGTGTGTGTGTTAAGAAAACTGATCAGCTCTTAACTTTTTTCTGCTTCTCCACAGATTATATGGCTGATCTTTTTGTTTATCATTCTCGGACTTGCAGCATCTAAATTGTAAGTGTCTCATGTTGCCAGTGTCAATACGTGCGTCCCATCTCTTTACAGTATGGGTCATGCCAGCAAGCCAAAAACCATTAATTGTTTATTAACTGGTTTCAGCTATGCAGAGTGTAACACCATATAACACGCCCACATGTGCAGACTACACACACATTAATTCCCTCCTACAGTCACAGTCACATGATGAAGAGTCACGAGACTATAGCAAGCTTTACATAATTGTTTCACTTGAGTTGTAGGATTGTGAGATTTCCTGAAAGGAAGGACAGTTTGTGCTGTTGTCTTACCCCAATCACCCACCCCACTTCACACACTGAACACTGACATATTTCTAATGAGCACACTAATTTCTTCTTTTTCACTGTTTCTCCCCAGTTTCTGTCCCAACCTGTCAGCCATCTCTACCAGTCTGCACCTCACTCACAACGTGGCCGTATCCTTTATCTACATCCCCTGTACTTCCTTCACAAGTTCTCACTTTTTTATATTTATGTACAATCTGTACAAAGTGATCAGACTGATGACGCACCAGCACAGTTCTTCTCTCTGAGGGATTTTTGCTGTTTCTCTTTCTACTTTTTAGGTTTTTGTTGATGTTGTTGTTATTATTATTATTATTATTTTTTTAGTGAAGAATATTTTCCTTGACTGGTGTTTGTGCTGAGGGTGTGACGTTTCTGGCTCTTGGTAATGGAGCTCCGGATGTCTTCAGTGCCATGGCAGCTTTCTCTCACCCACACACCGCTGGGCTGGCTGTTGGAGCCTTATTTGGTAGGCACAGTCACAAACACACGCACACATGCACACGCACATCATCAACAACAACTCAAGCTGTTTAATATGAAAGGTTGATCTTGTTCCCTCCCCCTCACAGGAGCTGGTATATTTGTCACCACAGTAGTTGCTGGCAGCGTGGCCCTGGTCAAGCCTTTCGCTGTGGCCTCCCGTCCATTTCTGCGTGATGTTATCTTTTACATGGCGGCAGTGTTTTGGACTTTCCTTATGTTGTACAGAGGAACCACATCACTGGGAGAGACACTGGGTATACACACACACACACACACACACACACATATCACTACATAGCCACACATACACGCCATAGTTTTTCTGGAGAAACTATGAAGATTTAATAGAGATAAATTAAACCAATGGTTTTAACTGCAAATACCACCTGGACTTTCATTGATCAAACAAAGTAAAATAGTGTGTCAATTATTCAACCCGTGGAACAGCACCTTCAAGCCTTAAAGCTGAGGCTTAGCCTCTACAGGTCCTTTTAGGGAGGCATTGTAATGAGGTATTTGCATTGTATGTTGGTTAAAAACAAGTATTTAGTATGATTAGGTTGTATTCTAAATAATAGTGTACCACAACATACTTCAATAATATTGCTAGACTAGTTTATTATTTTTGCTTCAAAGTAATTTCTTCATTTGGTTTGTTTTAGTTACTTGTTAGTACTATAAACATTCCTTTCAAAGTTTACTCTATCTTTTCTCTTAAATGGAAATCATTAACCCTTTGTATTGGCTCATTAACAGTGATTGATTTGAACAGAACCTGATTCAAGTCACAGGTCATTAGATACTACACACTTCACTTTAAAGTTTTATAGAAATCTAAAATATCTATAGTTTTTATAAATTGGCATTCATCCCATGATTTTTCATCTAAACAATTTTATTAAACTTTTATTTACTTTAAAAAGTTAGAGATATTTTCAGGGTGGTGTGTGTCTGAGCTCTGCCAACATCTGCATTCTCAGCAGTATTCTGACTGAAATCAAGAATGCAGTTCAAAGAATCACTCATCCATACTTTCCTGTGAATTGCCTACTCTCTGGTGGCATTTTATATATTCCACACAAGCAGTAGACTGTAAATACAGTAGGCTGTGTGTGCATTGATTTTCAATAGCAGTTTTATTTAAATCTTCCACTATTTTCACACACACAGACATATTTAGCTTCACTTTGCTTCATTTCCTTTTTCTAGGGTACTTGGGCCTCTATGTGGTGTATGTGTTGACTGTTATCATCAGCGCGTACATCTACAACCGGCAGAAACATTCAATGAACGTTGCACCTATTCCAGGTTGAAACACAATTTCATTACACACAGACAAATTAAAAATCTGTTTCCACAATTGGCAGTATATATATATATATATATATATATATATATATATATATATATATATATATATATATATATATATATATATATATATATATATATATATATATATATATATATATATATATATATATAATATTTTTGTCTTTGCAGCAGAGTTTAACTCATCTGACTCGTCTGATGATGAAGTTCCCTGCCTGACTGGAGGGACCATCCAACAGGAGTACGGTAGGATGTAGCACCCTTTTATCAACCCCAATATAAGTTAATATACATCTTTGGATCTTTCTGCATGATCAGGTACATATTGTGTTTGTGTGTTTGTTTGTTTCAGAGTCAGAGTACAGGCCGCTTCTTCCTTACTCCGAGTCCACAATTAAGATCCTGCTGAGCTCCCTGAACCCAGTGGACAACAGGAAGTGGAGGAGGAAATCATGGAGCTGGAGAGTCTTCAAAGTACTAAAGGTGTGTGCGTGCGTGCGTGCGTGTGTTACAAGGTGATGTGTAAAAAGCTCAATGAATTTGGATGGTACACCAAGTTGAAGGAGTAAAAAGCTTTTTAAAACTGTCCTGCACCCATCAGACACCTCTAGAGGTCCTTCTGCTGCTCTGCATCCCCGTGGTCGACCCTGATAAAGAAGACAGGAACTGGAGGCGACCACTCAACTGCCTTCATCTGATCACTGCTCCTCTGGTGTGTGCGCTTACTTTCCAGTCTGGAATATGTAAGTGCAACATGACGTACTGTAGGACCCATAATCAGAGTATATATTACTTATAAATATTGTTAAATCAATACCCCGTATTATTTAAATATACTTAATTTCCTTTTAAAAATTTCTAGATGGAGATTATATGATCCAAGGACAGTTTCCCCTCTGGCTGCTGATTCTTCTGCTGGGACTTTTCCTGTCTGCTATTGTCTTCTGCACCACCACTAATGACAGTCCTCCCAAATATCACCCAGTAAGTATTCACAGAGATGAAAAAGGAACCAATATTATCAAGAATATACAGCATATGCACTCTTTTTTTGGGGGGTGGGGAGAGAAGTGCCACATTCAGGTCTTGTACACGTATCAAAGAATGTTATCATGTAATATTGTCACAGGACTGAGAGTCTACAGCCATGCTAGCTGTTCTGTAAGGCTACACTGAGGCACAGCGGTGCTTTGAGCTAAATGCTGACATCAGAACATGTTCACCATCCTAGTTTAGTGTGTTAGCATGCTAACATTAGCTAATTATCCCTTACCATAAAATGTCATTAGTTTGGCAGTTATTTGATCATAAAAAATACTAGACAAAAAAATGCAATCACTAAAGTCAACAGGATTCATTATCTGGGAAACCACAAAATGAAATGCAAATCCAACTTGCAGTCATTGAGATATTTTACATAATAGGAGAACACTGAACTGATGAACTCAGTTTAAAGTCAGAACTCAAATACATTTTCATCAGTGGCCCTAATCCTCTTCCGTAGATGGTGGTGCTAGAGGATCACCAAAGTCAGTAGGCTTTATCCTCTGGCCACCAGCCATGTCTGCTCAATTACAGTTCAAGGCTATCCATCCAATAGCTGTTGAGATATGTAAGTCTGGACCAAAGTGTTCGACTGACCCATTGACTTTGCTTCCCTAGAAAAAAAAAAATATACACCAAGAATGTTATCACAATTAATTTATCATTAGATTCATGGATTTTATAAAAAAATTTGTTTACCAGATTGGATTAATATAATTTATGGTCAAATTTGTTTCTTGTATATGTGCGTGCAATTCTTCTAAGGTTGTCTTTTTCCCTCTCCAGCTGTTTGCTCTGTTGGGCTTTGTTGCGAGTGCTGCGTTGATCAGTGCGACGGCCTCTGAAGTGGTCAGTCTTCTGCACATGCTTGGTGTGGTGCTGAGTCTCAGCAACACTGTGCTGGGGCTGACTCTGTTGGCCTGGGGAAACAGCATAGGAGGTGATATTTATGAACCTATTTCAAAACGTATACAAAAACTATATAGGCTTGTACTTAAAAATATTATCACATGATTTGTATGCACCTCTCTTTTTCAGATTGTTTTTCTGACATCACCATCGCCCGGCAGGGTTACCCACGAATGGCCATATCTGCCTGTTTTGGAGGCATCATTTTTAGTATCCTTATTTTTTTTAATAGAATCGTTTGTCGGTATAAAAACATAACTTATGGACATGTATAGCAGTGGCTGTTAATGATTGGATCCTTGACTGCATTTCCCTCAGACATGCTGTTTGGAGTGGGTTTAGGATGTCTGGTACAGATGGTTAATTCACATTCTTATGTGCAGGTAATCTTCTACTCAAACACACAGATCAAGAGTTTTTATAATTCTGGTCAAATGTTCAGAGAAATATAAGTCACAGATACATGAAAAAATTTATGATGCTTTTTTTCCCTCTTTGTCCTCAGTTTGAAGCAGAGGGTTTGTTGACCTGGATTCTTGCAGGATCTCTGGGTTTGTCTTTGGTCCTGTCCTTCGTCATTGTTCCCCTGTGCCGGTTCCACTTGGGTCGGGCATATGGGATTTTTCTCATCATCTTCTATGCCATCTTTCTTCTCATTGCACTACTTACAGAGTTTGGGAAGATCCACATTGTGTAGATCTGACTCTCAGGCCAGTCTGAAATGAGAGATGTCCTCCCATAATGCAAAATGACACACTGGAACAGAATTACACCCTCCTCTACACATCATATTACTGCACTATTTAGAATGGACAGTACATTTTGTGCCCTTGCCTTCTACCCAGAGCCACCTGAAACCAGGCAGAATGACAAACTGACAAAATGTTCTGCTCAGGGAGAGCTGTAACTTATCACACTGTGCCTTTATTCAACTTGTTTGTGCTAACTGGAGCTGTGATGGCACTTTGAGTCCACAGGGAGAACATGTGTTCTTTAAAACGTGAATGAATTAAATGTACTGTAAATCTAAATTGTTAAAATAACCTTGTACAAAGCTGCTTTGGGGCATTAAATAATTTTGGTATTTGTTTTTACAGTTCGTATTAATGCTGTGCTGGTCTGTGTTAAATTATACATTATAGTAAGTAAATAATGTAAGCAGCATGATAGTACAGCAAAAATACATGAATGCACTTGACAATTTGAGCAGTTTATTAAAATACCTTCTTAGCTAACTCAAATCACAGAATAAGAAGCTATATAAAAGTTAAATACTTTGAGTCCGTTGAGACATTAGTTAGGAGATACACCGTTTGGTTGATCTTTGAGCTAAAAGGAGTGTAAGTGTTTGTACTTTGAGTCTTTAGAGAACTTAGGTTGTAGTGTCTGTGGTAATACAGGTCAGATGAGCCATTTAACTAAGGCATCAGGTTTAAGTACTACATGATTTACAAGAGGTCACGAAAGGCCTACAGCAGTATACGTACACAACATACTATAGTAGTACGGGTTTGCTGGTAATATTTGCTGGAGTCTTTGAAAGGCCAAACGAGGGCGACACTCCCACCTCACTGGTCAAGCAACAGACCTGCATTGCTGTCTTTCTGTCTGTAGTGACAGCTTTGAGAAGGAGTCATCTTTAACTCTTTTCACTCTCACATCATTCCCAAAGGAGGCCCTGGGCTAGTTTCCCACTGTGGCAAACAGTGGGTGAGCGTAGGGAAACTGGAGAAGAGCTGGAGTGATGGGGGTTTTCTTTCCATTTAAAAATGCTGAGATGGTGGTGGTGTATGTACTGCTTTCAAACTGCATTAGTTGACTCTGTGAGGTCCAGTCTGTGCGTTGAGCTGAGGCTCTGGGAAGGGAGATGGGTCAGAGACGGGACTGTCCAGGTCCCGCTCCAGGCTTTGGTCTGGCTCAGGCAGATTTTCCCTTGAATACTCTGCATACCACTCGTGCTGAAACAAAATGTACAGAAGGTGAAGAGGTTACAACAGACCAACTACTGGCATGGAATTCGGGATTATTTCTTCCGTTTCTTACCTGTATCTCCTCCTCGTACATTTTCATGCTGAGATCACTCTTCGTCCTGGACCTGCGACCTAGGTACACCAGAGACGAGTGCTGTACACACCAAAGCAGGAGGGAAAGCTGGTTATTGGGAAGTCATGTGATAAGCGGAGCACTAAGAGAGGTGTGTGTGTTTTCTCACCCCTCCCCTGTCCATAGTTTGTAGGACTCCCTGTAGAGAGCTGAGGGAGGACAGTCCTGGGCAAGTCTGTTTGTACAGCTCCAGCGTGGCCAGAGCTTCATCCCGACTCACCTCTACTTCAAAAACTATCCGTTCTCATCTAGAGCATGTGCACACACAAGCATTAAAATGACTCTGAACACTAATTCACACTTCACCCTGTCCTTTCACACAATTATTCAAATATGCATTTCATCTGATGATCTGTGTAAGAAATATGGCAAATAAAAAAAAATATACATAAAAGGGTTTTGTTGCTAAAGTCACTTCCAAACACACTATCTCACCCTCTGGGTTCTCCACTGGTTCCCGGTTTTTGCGGCTGTAGTTCATGCGGAACACAAATGCATCCAGAATGAACGCCACGATGATGGTCATCACCACCTGGAGACATAAAATATCACATACATACGTGGTCACATTAATGCATAAGAAAATTAAATTTCCCCAAGAGGAATTACTAAAATATACATTATATGGATAAAAGCAGAAATCCATTACATACTTCCACACACACACACACTACAAACAAAAATGACTGCACAGGCCTCACCATGGTAACTATGTAAAATGTCATGAAGTAGAGCCTGCTCCAGTGGGTTGTCATAGAAGTGACTCCTTCCTGTAGGAGAGTGAACACGGAAGCAGTGAAACAGCAACACCCACTGATCAATGACAAGACTGCAGAGTGGTGACTGAAGAAAGACCACAGATAAATGGCTTGAACTTACCATGGTAATGTACCAGTTATTGACCACAGTCAGTTCAAACAGAGTTACTAGAGAAAAGAGAAAAGAAGCAATAAGTCATATTAAAAAACAGGAAAATTAACAGATTTAGAGAAATAGTCTTGAACATAGTTTCTTTTCTTAAAAACTACAGTGACCAGCTGTAATAAAAATAGATAACCATACTATTGTTATCAAAAATACATACATATCAAAATTAAAATTATTCAGGCTTTAAAAAATATTAATGAAACTATATATTCTTGACCTGTTTTTGGTGTTCAGTAGAAACGAATAAGCAGCAGAGAGCCAGAGACAGAAAAGTGCTGAGAGACGGCCCAACACACATTTGGTTTTATCTTTTCATGGGATTTGTTAATAAAAACAGAATATTTCCAAGAAAAAAAACGAGAGAAATTACCAAAGCTGCTGAGGATGTTGTTGAAGTTATTGAGATAATAGTAGCCTTCTTCCAACACCGTTTTGTTGCCATAGGTGACATTGATCTGTCTGTAGGAGTCTGCCACAGTGCTAGTGCTGAGAAGAAGAAGAAAAAGCGATGGAGTGAACTACACATAACGTATCCTCTTGTGCCACAAGGTAAAGGAAAAGCAGAAGACCAGAGTTAATGCCAATATAGCCCAATCAGCCAATATGTAGAATACTGAGAAATAAATTGCTTGACTCACTTGCAGCAGTTGGGGTAAACCACCTCTGCAAAGAACTCCATCCCAACAATGGCAAATGAGTAGTAGAAGATGATTAAGGTCAACCCCAGACTTGCCATCCTGGGGAAGAGCTCAAACATTGTGTCCAACACATTACGATACCTCTGCTTTATCTTAAACAACCTGTGAGAGACAATAGACCAACATTTAACATGAAAGAAAATATGAAATATAAGAACATTAATACAGTACCAGTCACAAACGTGGACATGCTTTCTCATTCATTTGAATGGGGAAGTGTGTCCAAACTTGTGAGTGGTACTGGACTGGAAATAAAAGCGTACCGGAGCAGCTGAAGTGGTCTGAGAACTACGATGAAGTAAAACGGCTCCATATCAAAGGCAAGAGCAGTCAGGCCCAGGAAGGCAAACACGGTCACTGAAAAGTCAAACCTGAACAGATGAGCACAGAGAGCATTAACACTAAGAACACTAAACCAGTGTTTGGTTTATGTTAAAATTAATTGTAGTTGTGTTTTTAACAAAATAGCCACAAAAACAAAAGTACTGAATCCAAATGTACAGACTTGAACAGGGTCTATAGATTTATGCAGTCTTATGGTCAATGTGGTGCTCGGTAACCCCTCTACAAGTCTGAAGTTTACGATTCAATACTCATTCAATATGTCAATAAATCAATCCAGTATCTAAGTTATTACTCACAGATTCCACCCAGAGCTGAAATAAGCCATTGGCCCCAAACCAGTTATTTTCAATAACACCTCAACACCATAAACTAAAAGTGGAAGGATAGAGGCAGAGTTAATATTGGTATAAGAGCATGTAAACAACTTTAATTCTTGACACCATCTATCACTAGTTTTACAGTATATGATGATTTTCTATGTGAGTGTGAGACAGAATGCAGCCTACTCACTGGTCAGAAAGACAATGTAACTCCAGGGAACAAATCTGGACCAGGAAATTCCACCTGCAGAGAACAGGAAGGTGAGAGATCTATTGTGCAAAACACTTTCCTTCAGTCACATGCGTTTATGTCATTGGGAAAGATCTTACTGTTGAGTGTGTACGTCTCCACGAGGATCCACACGCCATTGATGGCCACCACCACATCTGTAGCCATGAGCAAAAGGTTAAAAAGGTTTACGATTAGACTTTGCCTCTGCATTTCTGAGGACAGCTGGGAAAACATAAATGATTACACTTACACATGGCATATTGGAAGGCCTTTGACTTCACAAGCAGGTTAATGCCTATTAAAGTAGAGAAGAAAGTGCTGAAAATAAGGACTTGAGTGACAGATTTGTTTAGGTCGATAAACACAAGTAGAGAAAAAGAGAACTTGCCTTTGAAAATGAGGAAGGTTGTGTGTGGAAGGTCATCAAACCAATGTTCTCCACTGCGTCGTGCCTAAACAACACACACATATGCAGTACATGTACATTAAAGGACACAAAATAAAGTGAATTATAACTGCACAGTGCAAATGTAAGGCAACATACCTTCCATTTAAGGCCGGTCACCTGATAGAACTTATAAAAGTCCTCTAGACTGAGGCAGAAAAAGACAGAGACTGTAACAGCACAATTAAAACCAAAAGGATTTTAATTGAAAAAAAGTGTATGTTAGGCAGTTACCTGAGCATAGAAGCCCCTGAGGTGTTAAGAGCTTTATATGTGAGGAAGCGGTCTCTTGCAGACATCCGTGGTCTGTAAAATCGCATCAGACCATCAAACTGTTTCAGCGACACACCCATTGGCCTCTGGAGAGAAAACAACGACAACACAGATAGATAGGTAGTGTGTGTGTGTGTGTGTGTGTGTGTGTGTGTGTGTGTGTGTATATATATATATATATATACACACACACACACACACACACACACACACACACACACACACACATACATACATACACAGTACAGGCCAAAAGTTTGGACACACCTTCTCATTCAATGCATTTTCTTTATTTTCATGACTATTTACATTGTAGATTATCACTGAAGGCATCAAAACTATGAATTAACACATGTGGAATGATGTACTTAACTAAAAACATGTCTTATATTCTAGTTTTTGCAAAGTAGCCACCCTTTGCTCTGATTACTGCTTTGCACACTCTTGGCATTCTCTTGATGAGCTTCAAGTGGTAGTCACGTGAAATGGTTTCCAAACAGTCTTGAAGGAGTTCCCAGAGATGCTTAGCACTTGTTGCCCCTTTTGCCTTCACTCTGCGGTCCAGCTCACCCCAAACCATCTCGATTGGGTTCAGGTCCGGTGACTGTGGAGGCGCAGCACTCTATCACTCTACTTCTTGGTCAAATAGCCCTTACACAGCCTGGAGGTGTTTGGGGTCATTGTCCTGTTGAAAAATAAATGGTCCAACTAAACACAAACTGGATGGGATGGCATGCCGCTGCAGGATGCAGTGGTAACCATGCTGGTTCAATATGCCTTCAATTTGGAATAAATCCCAAACCCAAACAGTGTCACCAGCAAAGCACCCCCACACCATCACACCTCCTCCTCCATGCTTCACGGTGGGAACCAGGCATGTAGAATCCATCCAGTCACCTTTTCTCCGTCGCACAAAGACACAGCCGTTGGAACCAAAGATCTCAAACTTGGACTCATCAGACCAAAGCCCAGATTTCCACTGGTCTAATGTCCATTCCTTGTATTTCTTGGCCCAAACAAATCTCTTCTGCTTGTTGCCTCTCCTTAGCAGTGGTTTTCAAGCTGCTATTTGACCATGAAGGCCTGATTCGCGCAGCCTCCTCGTAACAGTTGTTCTAGAGATGTGTCTGGTGCTAGAACTCTGTGTGGTATTCATCTGGTCTCTAATCTGAGCTGCTGTTAATTTGGGATTTCTGAGGCTGGTGACTCAGATTAACTTATCCTCAGGAGCAGAGGTGACTCTTGGTCTTCCTTTCCTGGGGTGGTCCTCATGTGAGCCAGTTTTGTTGTAGCGCTTGATGGTTTTTGTGACTGCACTTGGGGACACATTCAAAGTTTTCCCAATTTTCCGGACCGACTGACCTTCATTTCCTAAAGTAATGATGTCCACTCGTTTCTCTTTACTTAGCTGATTGGTTCTTGCCATAATATGAATTAACCCTGACAAGACACACCTGTGAAGTGGAAACCATTTCAGGTGACTACCTTATGAAGCTCATTGAGAGAACACCAAGGGTTTGCAGCACTATCAAAAAGCAAAGGGTGGCTACTTTGAAAAACTAGAATATAAGACATGTTTTCAGTTATTTCACACTTTTTTGTAAAGTACATAATTCCACATGTGTTCATTCATAGTTTTGATGCCTTCAGTGAGTGAAAAAAAGTGAAGTCGTACCTGCCGGCTAACTAACAGCTGAAAGGCATGGTCAATAGCGGAGCGTTTGTGGAGTAAAAGAGATTTAAACTTCATCTTCTCCACGTCATTAAACGTATCAAACACCACTGCCAAGAGCTGGAGGAGGAGAGAAATTAAGCTGATGAGTGATCATGTAAAAAGGCTGATGGAAGCCATGTCTATTATGAATAGGACTGGAATGTTAGAGGTGGTGGAAACAAGGCTATTTGTACCAGGTTCATGATGAAGTAGAGCTCTATGGAGAGGTAAACAATGAAGAAAACACAAGACCAGCGGTTCTTGGAGTATGATGGCATCATCACATCAGGGAAACTACAAGAAAGAAGGAAGCAAGAGATACATACACAAGTCATAAAAACTGTGGAGTCTGCCTAAACACACATGTGGTGAGGAAAAAAACGGTTTTCATGATTTGAAAGTAGGAAGTTACTGTTTGCATGTCATCCGTGTGTGTAAAGATGAAACAGAAAACTGAACAGTATGTCCACCGATGTGCTTACTTTGCTGTGGTCAGCAGCACAAACAGACTGACAAGGCTGTTCTCCAGAGTGCTGAAGTACTGCGGTGAGATGAAAAGGAGAAAAGTCAGGAAATCTGACCACTACAGACACAAAAATCCCCCAAACATATGTAACTCACACAAACTAATGTCAGGCACTAAAGACTCAACGTACCGGGTCAACAGTGTTTGGTGAGAAGAGGCAGAAACCTGGGAAGAGTCAACAGGATGGTCAGTAACTGTTCCTTCTAAAGACAGTAGATGGTTTATCCTGAACTATTTTCAAATTTTCCATAAAAAAAAAAAAGGGCAAGAAAATAAGCAGCAGCCTTAAAAATACATTAAAGTAATAAGCATTCTTACCCAACATAGCAAATATAACCATGAAGAAGAGCAGCAGTAGGAGGATGTCAATAAAAGGTGGGAGGGACTGGAAGATCTGACGCAAGTTTCTGATTGGACGAAAGAAACCTCGTCAGTGTTGACTGCTTTATGCAGTTAAATCAGTAGTGTCTGTATGTTAATGGAGTGGGACAAAATCATGGGGTAAGGGACATTAACTTTGAAGTACAATTCAAAAAGCAGCTACATTAAGGACGACCATCAGGTAGCAGTAAAGGTCATTTTTGGAAGACATTTTATGACTATGCTTTTTGAAAATTCAGACACGGGTGACTGGAAATAGAAGACACTGTCAAAGACATCTTGATGGATCAAAATGGGAAAAAAAAGTCAAAATGAGCACGAATCTAACTGAGCTTACAAGATTTTGTCTGGCTTTGCAAGCTTACATACTAGCATCACTGTTTTTCTTTCATATGAAAAGAATTATGTTTAGAAAGGATGCTTAGTGGCTCTGTGTGGTCTCTCCTTTATTCTCTCTAGTGTCTTCCATTATACAAACAGGATTTGGTGCAGGTAACTGTAAATTGTATTTGGCCATGATGATTTTGACCTGATTGTTTGAATCTGTGTGTTTCTTTAGGTCATTATGTACCTGCGCACGGCACCACAATATCTACAGTCCACCAGGAAAATTGGTCTGAGAGCTCTGGTCACTCTCATGTGAGACGTCTGTCTGATTAGAACCACTATGGCCTCTACGAACTGTAGCAGCAACACACACATCTGAACAAGGAGAAGAGACAACATGAACAATATGCAGTAACAGAAGCTGAATCACAAACTATGACATGGGGCCTGCAGACAGCAGAGTGACTGCCTTCCCTCAGTGGACCCGACTCTACAGTACGAGACAAAGTATCCAGCACGCTGAAGTGACTGTTATCCCATCAGTCAGTAGTCATCATGGATCAATTACCTTCACCATGGTCCTCTTGTGTCGTATGAAGGTGTGGAAGCCTAACCAGCGGAGTTTCATGCATAGCTCAAATGCCACAATAACCAAAGCCAGCAGCTCCAGAGTGGCATGGACCTGCAGAGGTATCAAATACACAGGTGCTTTTACAATAAACTGTGTGTATAAGCTTGTGTTTGCGTGTAAATATTTACTCACATAGACGTCCAGGCGCAGTGAGGGCACAGCTGGAGCTTCACACAGTGACAGCATCATCAGCAGCAGGCCTGTCAGAAGCTCCATCATGTAAAACAGGTGGTTGTGAGCAAACAGGTACGCTGCCAGCGCTTTTGGGTTTCGAGGATGGGTAAAGAACTTATCATTGTTCTCTCCCTCCTGTATGTGAAATTTAAAAGACAGATTTAAACCACACAATACAAGCCTTTTTCTATTTAATTAATTGGATTTCAGCTGATTTAAAGGTCCCATATTGTGAAAAGGTGAGACTTCCACATAATTGTTTATTATAAAGCAGGTTGAGATGCTATATAAATACTGTGAATGTATCAAAATGCTAAATCCACAGAGAACTGTACACAGCCCGTATTCAGAAATGGTGCCTTTAAACGAGCTGTCAGGACTTCATAAGGTTGTGATGTCACACATATACTATATGTAGGTAGAAAGTGTCACTACATTGCTGTTACAGTTATTCCTGGCTGCAATGACTAAGAGAGATTCTGAGTGCAGAAGACTCGGAAAAGCTGACCAATTAGAACCGACTGGGCTTTTTCAGGAGGGGGGCTTAACGCGACAGGCGCTTTAACTGAGAGTTTAGCAGTTTTCTTTCCTTAGCTTTCCTTAATAGGTACCCTGTGGAGTTTTTGACCAATTTAATGCTATGCCGCTGATCACCAGTTGGTTGCGGTAATGAGCAAAGAAGCATAGTAAGAGCAGCGGTGGGCGAGCGAGCTAGAGAGTTAATGATGAGAGAGAGTGCTGAACACACCCCACGTGGGATTCTTTTTGTACTAGTCTATACATTGTTTTTTTTGTAAAATATTGCATATTAAACCTTTAAGGATACACAATGCATTCAGGTAAAAACACTGAATATATATATATATATATATATATATATATATATATATATATATATATATATATATATATATATATATATATATATATATATATATATATATATATATATATATATATATATGTGTGAGTGCAAATCAATGTTGTTTTTTTTTAAATAAAAAATGGATAATTATTGGAACATTCCATATTTGTGATTCCCTACTTTTTTGTAATTTAAAGTTCCTTGTACTTCCAGCAGATGTTAATGCTGTAAATATAGCCCAGTAAAAGAACACAAAGTTTAACCATCTACAGGTAATAGTGTGTCATAAAAACTATTATACACTATGTTAACTTAGTTAACCCTGTGCACTCAGTAACTAACAAATGCCACTGCGTGTGGATACCTGAAGGTATATGGCTGCCTCTTGGTAGTTCATCTCCCAGCTTTGCCGTAAGGACACGTTTTGGGCTCTGTGGATTTGTGGCCCAGGGGTTGAGATTACAGTGTTGTTCACTAAGTCATAATTGCCTCCTCCTCCATCTGGCAGAAAACACATAGGTATTAGTTTACTGATACAGCCCATAAGTGAAAAAGAACAACTAACTGTAACAATGAAGTCTTTTCATTTTCAAATGTGGCTGTCTGTATATGGGTCACACACAGTGGTAGAATAAGTATTCAGATCCTTAACTTAAGTAAAAGAACTAATACCACACTGTAAAAATACTCTGTTACAAGTAGTCCTACATTGAAAATGATACTTAAATAAAAGTACGCAAGTATGGTCAGAATACATAAAGTATTAAAAGTAATGTAATGTTATCAATTCAGCTGTACTTGAAGGCCTATATATTGTTGGGTAGTTTATAATAAAACACTGAATTTTATAAACTACATGTCTTTTCTGTCAATATTTCTCACGTACAACTACCTCACATTTGTAATTAAGTTCAGTACTTGAGTAAATTGACTTAGTTACATTTGACGACTGGTTACACACACACACACACACACACACACACACACACACACACACACACACACACACACACACACACACACACACACACACACACACACACACACACACACACACACACACACACAGGTATGGGCCTACCAATGCTGTCTAGTTCTAACTGTAAGGCATAGGAGGAGATCACTACTGGAATCCCATTGTGGATCTGATCTTCATTGGAACCAGCTGTCTGTCCACATATGCACTCCATTGTCAGTTTTTGTCTCTGTTCCCCAGCTGTGTGATTGAATCGAGAATCCTTAAGTCTACAGCACAAGTGTGTGTGTCATTCACAGTGCACTGGTCTTGTTCCAGCATCCACACACATCTGAAAATACAGATGGCCACACATTCCACTCAGGCCTGATGCAAACTCCAGAAACACAGTCCGGATGTGAGTTCTTACAGATGCAGAAAAATGCAGGGCAAGCTGGAGGATCAAAGTAATAACGAAGACAGAACACCATTCAAAACAATTGACAATGCTTTCGAAACTTAGTACTTTTTTGATCGGTTGTCTCTTACAGTTACCTTGATGATAGATACTGTCACCAGTGACAGTGAAATGTAACTTAACCTGCCTTAGCCACAGAGATTAAACTTTGAACCCACTGAGCAGAAAAGTGCAGTGTTTGCACTGATATTACATGATGTATTATGTCCCTTTCCTGCCACAGACAGGATACAGACCCAAGCCAGATAAACCACAAGAGGAATTAATCTATGCGCATAATAATAGGGAGAACGTCTATCTTCCAAAGACAGGAAAGACATGTAGATATCTAATAACACTGAGAAAATCAGTATTCCATTGTAGGACGTAATGCAGAACTAGGTAATGACTATCTTTTAAAAATGCAACAGATAGTGCAGGTTTAAGAAAAATGAGCTCAAAGGTACATCTGAAAATTATTAAATCCAGATTAACACAGTATTCTCTAATAAACTTAAAATACAGATTCAAACAGGTTCCCTCAACAGTATAAATGGCAGTTTATTTTTTGAATAAGCAAACCCTCTATGTGTCTTTCAGCAGCTGCATATTTTAGTCCTATCTGGGTGTTCTTCCCATGTATTGTACATCACATGTTTCTGCTTCAGGCATGTCTCCTTAGATTGAAACGTAGCGAAGACCACATGACTCTCTGAAATCCAGTCACAGACTGTCCCTGTCCACCTTGACAGCAGCAGATTGAGCTGAAGTATGAAGATCAAAGTCCAGTCCAGCGGCAGCCTGGCTGTTATCCTGACAGGAGTACAACCCGTGTCTGCCGTGTGCCACTCCAACCCCTCATTTGTTTGAGAACAATAACATGTTTGGAGCTCCCAGTCAAAAACACAGTGGGGTCAGGCTCACAGAAACACAAACAGGCTCAGCAGTCATGACCGCTTCTCCCAGGACAAATAAAATCTTGTTTTGTGATGATCTGAACGGTCCTGACCACCAACAGTAAAACGGAACTCCACACTTCTGTCCAAACAAGGTATATGTCACTGAATGGATACAACGCAGCCTTCTTTCTCAGTGTCCAGGTTTAAACTCCCTCTCTTTCCAGAAAGCTCACACAGCAATCAGCCAGAACAGTATGATACTTCCTCCTTGTCCACCACTCCCAAATATCCTGAAAAAAGCCCTCCTCTCCTCTTCCTGTTCACCTCCAGAGTCAGGGTAAATGATCCAGTACGCTCACACACAGACACACACTTAACACACAGGCTGCAGACATACACATCACATACACAACACACACATGCGGCCCATGAGCACCAGAGAGGGGCTGGGGAGGGGGACTGGTCTGCTGAGGCAGCAGTTTCTCAGATGGGTCATTTTGTAGCTTATATGTGAGGAATACAAAGGCAGCAGGATTACTATGTTGTAATGGATGCATGGATACCCATACGTTCTGCGAACGCTCACGCACACACACACACACACACACACACACACACACACAGAGAGAGAGAGAGAGAGAGAGAGAGAGAGCCTGGTGGACAATCTCTGCTCTCCATTACAGCAGTGTGGCCTGGACGTGCAGCATGTTGTCAACAACATTAAATGAATTCTGACTGGGCTAGTGCACATCTGGTAAGTAGACAAGCATTAACTTCATATCACAAAATATACTGCTATAATAACATACAAAAATACTGGACTTCTATAAAGCAACTCTTCCATAACTACTTATACAAAACAATGCAAAACTCTAGTAGAATGATCACCACTCAGGCAAGAATGCCTTTTTTTCCAAACAAACCTTTTTTTTGAGCAACAGTATGGTTTAATGAGAATGTACATGTCTTTCTGTTCACTGATTCCATCATACAGAAGAAACCAAGCATATACTCAATTGCCTTTTTATTTGGTACACCTAACTTTAACTCATTTTCTGTAAACTGTTTAAGAGAATTGTCAATTTTATATCATTTTGGAAGCTGTGATTTGCTATAATGTTGTCTACCCCATTTATATTAGGGTAAACTATAGAATTAGAAACACCTATCAGTATAATACAATGCAAAAGCACCACATTCTACAGCCTCCAAAAGGACTACAAAGACCTAAAACAGTTTTTAAAAACCGTGAATATTGTAACTTGCTAAGTTAGTTTTATATGTGTGTAACTTACCAAAAAACTGGCAACTGAGTGTATTGTACTAAGGAGTGTTGCTTTAATTGTATATCCAATACCATGGCACAATAATAGCAATACTTAACCGTCCACGGCCATGGGCCTAGCCGTATTAGTTGGCATCATGGCTGAGAATGAGGACATGACAGAACTTACTTTCGTCTCCTCTCTCAGTCTCCTCGTTGAGCAGACCGACGTTGGCTTCGTCCCAGGTCAAGATGAGAGGCACATCGTCGTCAGACTCCATATTAGCAGATAAACAGGCTGCACAGCCTTGAGTTATAAAGAGTTAATCTAAACTACGCACTAGCTAAATAAGTGCGAGGTTTGTTCCGCAGACTGCAAAACAACTGCACATCATGGATGCTCACAGCTAACGCTAAAAGAGGGTACTTGTTAGGCTGTGCTAACTCAGATGAGAGCTATACTAGTCAAAATTTCTCTGGTAAGACATGCAAAACAGGAACTAGCGGTTTTCAAGTTGTGTGCAGCAGACATGGCCTGTTGGTTGCAGATTTGGTCTTCGTCCGGTTACAGACGGTATCTGTCACCGAATCAACTGGTTCACTGTCACTCAGGCTAACAAGCTGAGACTGTCTGTGTCCATCACGGCATCATTAACACAAACAAGGCTTTCTGCTGGATAACATATGTTGTGCGTGTTCTGATTACATTTAACCGATGACTACGTATATCAATTCTACATCTAGATAACTTGTCCGCAATCAACAATACCTAGCAGTTATTAATGATACTACAAAAGCTCTAGCTACAGATAACGGTACAGATGGATCAACAAACATTTGCGACACTGAATCAATTCACGGCAGGCGGAGTAAACCAAGTTGCCCCCTTTTCAAAATAAAAGTCAAAGAATTTAAGATAAGGCCAATCACATTAATTTATTTATTCATTAATTTATATCATCTATTTTCTGCATCATAACATGACTATGAATGAACAGGCGCCAGTGGTTCAACACATAGGTTTAACACCATATATGGCACAAGGCATCCGTACATGGTATCCTAGCAACAGAGACAAAAAATGTCAACAATATTTACTGCTTGCGGCCGACGCAGCTTACGAGTCGAAAGGTAAATATCTGTGTAACTTTAGTACATCTAAACAAACACAAGCTAAAGTAACTACCGTCATTCTTTAAAAAAAACAATAGGAAGCGTTTTTTAAATCAATGTTAAGTAAAAAAAAAAACACTAAGCAACAAGTATGTTGTTAATTTAACACTCGCCAATGCTCACTAGCATAACCTAACTAGTGTTAACTCTCGTGGATAACGTTAGCTAGCTAAAGTTAACTAATGTGATGTGCCAGTATATAAAAGAGTCACTGCTAGCCTACGCGTTGTAAAATGTAGACGCTAATACAGGTAGTTCCTATAAGAGCCAATGACTTAATTAACAGAAAATCATTAAACACACATTTAAACAGACAGGAACAGTCCAGAACACAGTCCCATGAGCCTTTGCATTCCTTCAGCGCAGAACAATCCAGCCGCTCCGCCAATATACAAACACTATAGGTGCACATGCAACTGAACTGTTACAACTATAGGAGTAGAATGACGACAGTGACGATGTTACAACACTCATCTTTTCTTATGGTTAACTGTTTTCCTGCCATCTACTGACAGGATGTCTGCAAACCGGGCAATGGTGCTGGCAAAGACAAGGACACAATCAGAAGATGATCTAAATAACAAAGACATGTCACAGAAGAAGCTGCTCTCTCTTGAGGCTCAACGCATCTCAAGCATATTGGAAAACTGCATTAGTCAAGTTGAGTTTGCAGCCGCTCTGCCTACTGTCCTCCAGTTTAACAGTGTGTCCAGTGTTGTGGACAAGGAGTTGAGCTGGGCACTTCAAGACCATCAAATATTAGATAAAAGTCTGGAGGGGTTAATAGGTCTCAAGCAGGAGTCAGAGGAGGAGCAAAAAGGAGAATTTGGAAAAGCAAGGGCTCAGCTTGAGAAGGACATCAAGAACTCTGTCAGGGATCTGCTCAGGCTTGTCCGAGCCTATCCAGATGCCCTTTGTGGTTTGAGGACAGAGCTAGGTATGGAAGTAGGGGAGAGTGAGTACATGCTAATTAGTGGGCTTAAGAAGTTCCACAGCCACGTGGAAGAACAGTTGCTGATCAGTCCGGATGAGGAGCTGGAGCTGCTTCTCCACAAGCAGGTGTCTTCATCCCCTGCCCAAGATTTGGAGCACCTGGTTTTATTGGAAGAAGAAGTAGCTACAAGCTTGAAGCAAATAGATGCAATGGTGAGGCACATTGGATGTTAGAAAAGAAACCCTCACTTTAATTTGCTTAGATGCAGCTAGAGAAGAGAACAAAAACAAAGATTTCTTATGTTCTTGACCTTCTTCCTGTCTCACATCTCCTATTTTTCTTTTTGTTTTACAGATTTCTGAGAAAAATGTTGAGATCCAAAATTTGCAGAGTGGTTTGAATGTGGACATCAGACAAGATGCGGATGTGTCCCTTCTGGTCGAAAAGCAGTGCCAGTCACATATCAAGGCAGCAAAGGTGAAGCACACCAGTATCCAGCAGGAGATTGATCGACTGAACAGTCAGCTCAACAATTTGATCCTTGAAAACAGGGAGGCAGAGAGAGTAATCCAAATGGTAAGTTTAGGGAATGTAACATTTCACAGTAAATGTACTTGCACACACACACATATTCATTAAAATTTACGACACTGTTACTGTTTGTTTTTCTTGGCAGGAAAATGAAAAGGTGGAGACAAAAATTGAATACTTGCTGCGAACTTTTGACGATGTAATCGGAGAATACCAGGTACCATCTCAGGCAAAAGCTACTGGTCAATTTACTACCTTTTTCCCAGAGCCTTCACACACATCCCAGTCTATATCAGCTGATTGAGTTTGGTCAGTCTATACACAGATGGAGACGTCAGTTGAAAGATTAAAACAAATACCGGTAAATTATATTCAGGATATTGTGTATATGCATCACCCTGCTCTAAAATATAGTACTATAAAACACAGAAAATATTCAGATTAGAGAAACTGAAACCAGTGAATATTTGCCATTTTTGCTTACTTAAACGATTAGTAGATTATCAAAATAGTTGCCAATTTTATTCTCATTTATTTATTTTATCATCTCTAAAACACACCAATGTTTTATTTACACCTGCTCATTTTACGCATCGTGCTCAGGTGTGGCTTCGGTTTGAAATCAAAGACAGATGCATTCACACTTAGAACTTCTGACAACGTGTATGTGTATCAGACTGCCTTTTTATCAGCATGACATTAGAGCATTTATACCTGCTTATTACATTATCCTATCCCCTGATTCAGGATGCTCAGTATCTATAAAACGTCCAATGAGGTCTATCAATGTTTAGTAAAAAATGTTGACATTTCTGATTTAACATTTTTTTCACAATCACCATCTCTCTTTCTTGGCTCTATGCCAGGCCGACCTGGAGTTGAATAAAATGGATTATGAAATGGAAGAGGAGGAGCTGATGAAGCTGAAGACACCCTTTTCTGCCCTAGAGGTTGAGTGCAACCAGATCCAGGAGAAGCGTCGACTGGCAGAAGAGAAGAGAAGGGAGGCTTTGAGGGAGCTGGAGTTGAAGACCAAAGCTGCTATTTTTGCCCAAGCCTGGTGGAGAGGCTACAGTACTCGCAAGGCCTTGAAGAACAAAGGAAAAAGCAAGAAGGCCAAAAAAGGCAAAGGCAAGAAGACCAAATAAACAACCACTGACTAGTTTCATTACTCTGGTGTTACAACAACACACACACTCTAGAGCATGAATGTTTTTGGATGTTTAAAAAAAAAAGAGAGAGACTGTTGAGCAAATACCGTTATACTCCATATTTAGTGTGTGTTTTTCATTATTTTTATGTGTTCTCAATAGAGTTCTTTATGTTATAAACTTTTACTATTTTTGTGAACAACACAGTCTAAAGGACTGCAGCACTTTCCAACTCTTCTTGAGCAGCATTTAACATTTAGATACTGTCTTGCTGCAAATAATGAAACACTTTTGAAAAACCTTTATTTAAAACCAGTGGACCGCCACAAAATGTTTTGACATATGGTTTTGTTGCACCGGTTCTGGATGAACAACTTTTTAATTGCATGGATTGGATTTTAATGACTTGAGCAAGTCAGCAAGCATAGCCCTCCTCAACTTTAAACTGCAAATACATCAGCTAAAATAAATGATAAAATAAATAAAAACAGGATTTGATTGGGTGTACCAGTTGCTGTTTTCTTTATTGGCCACAGGGTGGCAGTACAGGACTTTATGTTCTGAGTGCACATTACAGTTCATTAATTTGGCATGTGGACAGGAGGAGCTGGGGATTGAACCACCAACAGTATACTTGATTGGCTATTGCTACTAGATATACAGTATTTATCAAGTTAAAACAAGTGAACCTCACATGTATAGTTAGCACTATCAGATACATTTCAGAACTTCTAATCTGGCCTTGTTAATAACAATGAGGAGCTACATGAAAACAAATTATTGGTTGCACTTAGGGCGGAGCATGTTTATTACACTTAGTTACACTACGCTTTTTGGGCTTGTCTTTTTTCTGTCCCTCATGTCTCTGTGAGGAAGTTTGTTGTTGTTTTACTATGTCCTCGTGGTCCTGGATGAACATTTTGACCTAAGAAGGAGACAGTAGGACACAAGTATGTTGATCATTTTCTGTTGCTCTGGCTGTTTATCACCATTTCTGCTCTGTCGGGGTACATACCTTGTCCAGCTGTTTCTCTGTGTCATTCATATCCACAGCTTCCTCCTCTTCCAATATGTCACCTGTCATTTCATAGAGGTTGAGGGTCGCCATCTTAATCTGTCCCAGTAGGAGTGTTTTCTTTGCTGCTGTTTCCTGAATGTGGTTCCACTTCCTTTCCTGTGTGAAGACAGGGACAACTAAATTCCACACGAAAGATGGTTGTTCAATCTTTAAATCAACATTCCATCTGGTCTTAGCTCTGGTGCCGGATTTTGACCCGGGGTCATGTCTGGTACCCATGTTAGAGCCTCAGAGCGCATCTTCTCTAGCTCGGTCTGAAGCTGGGACAGCTGGTTGTTCTTGTGCAGCCGCAGGAAGTGATGCTGGTCCTCCAGTGACAGCAATGCTTTCCTCTGCTGGCTGACCTGCTCCTGCGCCTTACTCTCCCTCTGATATAGATGGTCTCGAAAGTGGAGAAGACTCTCTAAATGACCTGTGATTGCCTGCACATTATCAAACTGACACACACACACACACACATTACAGTTTCTTTTCCACATGCAGCTTTTTTATTTAAATACAGAATTTAAAATGTGCATAAATCACCCTTGTTAACATTACACTAATTATTGCACTTTTCTGAAATATAACATTCACCTTTAGGGAAAAGGGCCAGAGGTGTTATTTCACCCAGCAATGTCATATATTTATTGAGTGTGGCTACTGTTTAGGCCATCATCAAGAGACAAGATGAGTCAAGATAAAGGGAGGCCTTCCACCATGACAAAACAAAGGGGTCAAAAATGTACGGTTCAGTTATAAAATACTTGCATTTTGGGGTTGTGTGAAGGAACCTGTTGGGCCGTTTATGCTTTCAGAGCAGCAAAAACACACAGACAATCTGTTTTTTCAAAAGTTTTTTGTTGTTGCTAAACGACAGTGGGCACAACTGGAGTGTGTAAAACTCTAACTACAGTCTGCACAGCAACAGTTCATGTGAACCAAACTCTAGTTTGTTTTTCATTACACAGTTTTCAAAATTCTACAAACTTATCCTATTAATATAACCACAACCTGCACAACACTGTGGATTTCCAGCACTTTGATCAAATACTAACACACTGCTGTCAGAACTTTTCACCACATTCAAAACAGACTAGATTTCAGTCTGGTGCCTATCAAACACTACTGATTGCAATTTTAGCTAAAAGCCTAAGCAGGTGTCTTGTTTTATACTTGTTAATGAACATATACAGTATTTAGAGTATAAAGAGAAAGCTCAGAATCACATCATTTATCATTTAAATCATTTATACAATCACCAAATAAGAATTAAACAATTATACACTGTACCGTTTGAAAGAAATAGGTACAAGAGCAAAGATACCAACATGTCCAGGTAAGACACCTGAGGTTACATACACAGCTATAAAAATAATAATAATTGAAAACCAACAGTAATACTGCGAAATCCATTCAAAACAGAATGGATTTCTGTCTGGTGCATTTCAAACACTGCTGATTGCAATTTCAACTGAAAGACTTGTTAGTGAAGACATACTGTATATATAGTATATAGGGAAAGCTCAAAAAGATTTTTTTGGAAATAAATAAACACCATTCACTGTAAGAATGAATCAATTATACACTGTACTGTTTAAGAGAAACAGTAAACAGGTGAAAGAGCAAAGATACCAACATGTCCAGGTAGGATGTCTGAGGTTTCATACTGTACACAGCTTTAAAAAATGTGAAAACCACTACATTTACTATAGTAAAACTGCAGACTTACTGTTTTTCAGAAAGTAATGGAGGTGGAAGCAATGGGAATACCACATTCATTTGTATTTATAGATGATGGGCATCCAATGTTCTTTGTTATTACGTACCTTTAGTCTTGCACTTTTTCCCAGTCATTACATAAATTACTACAGACAAAATAAAATGATATACTCTATTGAAGCAAACTGCTGATTTTCATTCCTTCTTATTTACATAAAAAAACTCATATTTTATTTTTAAAAAATGGTCATTTGACAGGATTTCACTCTTTTCTTTAAATAAACTATTGAGTAGTATGAAGTCACTTAAATGATTGAAACTGTAAGGATTAAAAGTTTCTAATTTATGTATTGGTGTTTGATGCCAGTGTTTTTACTCTCAGTGTGTGACAGTGACAGTGTGTGTTGACTGTTGGTAATGCAGACTGTGGTTAAAGTTTTACACACGTGGCTTCTGTTGGTCATTTAGCAATTAAAAAAAAAAGTTATTAACTGAACAGATGGTTTAGTAAAAAGGATAATTTCATGATACTATTCCTGTACAATAAATACATTTACATTTAGTTCTTTCGCCATGTAAAAACAAAATCTTTGCAGTACCTTAGTCATTTTGACCACCCGCTCCATGAAGTCCCAGTATGAAGAGAGTCTCTGGACCTGATGCTGTAGCTCCTGTTTCCTCTCTGTCAGTTCAGCATACTCCACATTTTGCCTCTCAAGCTCTGCCTCCAGTTGAAGCACCTCATTCCTCTCCCTCTCTGCTTTCTCAGCAGCTTGATCAGCATCCTCATTCTGTAGAGAGGGAGAGAGTGGGATTTAGTTTGGCTGTTGTTGTCCAGTTCCAGCTAAGAAATTGAAATCAAATAAAGTCATGTACAGGCTAATACAAGAGTTGTGTGTGAAATGGTCCTCTACTGTACCTTGAGAAACTTATCAAAGGTCACGTGTAACTCCTTCACTTTCTTAGCCTCCTCGTGCAAATCAAGTATGCACTGTTGCAAACTCTCCAATATCTGCATAAAAACACACAGCAGACAAAAACTTTTCAGATATATGCATATACAATCCAGATGTTACTAGTCATAATTTTAATTTCAGTTATCCAAAATGAATAACCATTCATAATGCATAACCATCAACAAATATCCACAGTAAATATATCTGCAATTGTATTTTTACTACAGTAGTCAAATGGCTTATGACATGATACAATTAAAAAGGATAAGAAGAATATGTCGGCGTAAATGTTTTCATTTTGAATAGGAATGTTTAAGATAAGTTTTTAATAATATAATCTTAAACTGTAGCCCTACATCTACACTACTACGTTTTCATTTTTGAACAGCGTTTTGAAACACAAATGATCTCTGTCCACACAAACGATTTAGCTCCAGTAGCAGAACTAATTTCCATCTATATTAACCATGGATGAAACAAAAACGATATTACACGTCTGACAACGCATATCACGTGATGTAAACATGATGGTGTAAACAGGAAGCAGATTGTCTGACTCTGCAGAAAATCATGGATGTATGAATTCAAAATACAGAACATACTTTGGAGAAAGAACAACAATAGTGAAAAAGGAAGGCCGGGGATTTATTTGCCTAGACCGAAAAGGTGGAACTATTCCTGAAAGGAATGTAAACCTAGCTAATTAACCATGGGGTCGTTTCTGCCTGTCCAGACTACAACAACCCTGGAGTTTCCAAATTCAGGAGTAGTGTGGACCCGATCGATGCATAAAGGTGTAGCAAAAGACAGCCTATTCGTTTTTAAAGGAAAACGTAGCTAGCTTTTAGTGTGGAAGACTAACGTTAGTCGCCTAAATTAAATATTCTACCTGTTTGCATTTTTCATGCTTTGCATCAAGATCTTCTTCTTCCCGGCGTTTCTTCTGTAGCTCAAAAAGGACAAAGCTCCTGTCACGTAGTCCTCCTGTCACCACGCCGTGGCTCGCCCCCGCAGGCAACCTCCTGTTCACACACAAGTTGTAGAAAGGTTAGTAACAGTGAGCGCTCAGATCGACTCGAGCTGGGCTTCACTCTTTATATATCATATCCAATATGGGCTTCACACGCTCCGCCAGGGACAACCACTCCAAAAAACTCACTGTGAAAACAGCTGCTCACGGACGCTCATGACTCTTTGTTGTCTTTGGGAAGTGTTCAGACAGAATTAATGATGAAAATCTTCATGTTTTACTCTTCCTCCTGCTGTTATTGTTTAGCTAGTTTTCCAACTTTCTACGAGAGCTCGGACCATGGACAGCGTCTTCCTCCCCTCGTTTCTATGGTAACACAAACCAGGAACTGTTAAAGGCACAGTCCGGTCCAGTGCAAAAAAAAAAACAAACAAGATCTTTAATGATCATTCAATCTAGTTAGTCTATAAAATGAATTAACAACTAGAATTTTAAATGTAAAATATCTTTGTATAAGTCAAACTCATACATTATTTCAATCATGAATTGCTAACTATCATTTAAATAATTTTTTAAGCAAACACACCAAACGTTTAATGGTTGATTGATCATCTCCAGACCTGTTTCAAGGCATACAAAATAGGCTACCAATAGGCTAATTGTTACTTAAAGCTATCAATAATATCTCACAGCAATTCACAACAATTGATTATTGAGCAGACAAAACAGCTACTGCCTCATTGGCCCATGAGTTTTGGTTGCCCCGAAGCCAGAGCCTTTGGTACACATTTTTCATTAACAGTTGAGGGGCTGAGTCCAAAGATAGGCTGACCTGATCAGGTTTTTCTTTATTTGCTTTATATTGAGTACCTGACCTATATGATATTAATTTTGTACTGCTACAGCTAGCCAATCTACCTAGTAGCTCTGCTCTGTTGCTTTTTTCAGGTTTGCTTTTAAAGGTGCAGTAAGCAATGCTGGGCACAGATTGTTGATCTTTGAACTCAACTGTCAAACAGACACAACCCACTCTTCTACTGAAGAGTCCATCATGATTTTTTTTAATCCTTTGTGTCCTCCTTGCTTACTAGAAACCGTGTGAAGGTGGGGTGGCGGTGGTGGGGGCCGCATGCGCGGAAGGCTTGTTTAATGCAGAAGCGCTGACAGTGTTGTTGTCATTACTTAGAATTCCTCAGGAGGGAGACAGAAACTACGCACTATAGCTTTAACACCGGATTTCTTTTCAACGCACACTAGCTTGTTGAACTTAAGGAGATATTCACTGAATTTGACAAAAAAGTGTATTGAATTAACATCACTTATGCTATACCTTTAATGTTTTTATAATGTTTAGTACAGTGTCCTGCAGCCTTTTGTATATCATATAGATCATCGGTGGCTTTCTCATTATCATAATTTCCAGTGTAATCAGAATACTAAGTTTACATGCAGTTTTCAAACATGGTTAACCTGCAAAATTTCCAAACACTAAACTATGAGAAACACATGTTTTTGCCTGCATGAGGGCTTTTACCTTTTGTATTTTCCCATTGTCTCATAATCTGTCCATTTAAACCAACTACACTACAATTCAGCTGGCTCCCATGACTACTTCATATTTTTGAATGGTCATTCAATCTTTAGGTATTAGAAAGTCCTCTTTACAAAAACAAAAAAATAGAATAAGAAGTATTGAGGTAATGCTAGTTAGTTGCAAACAGTATTAACCATTTCAAGTGTGTTATTACTTTCTTTAATCAACAACAAGAAATAACTTGCAATGTCATGAACATGAATGTGTGATATACAGTAACATCCTCTTTACAAATAGATGTTATTTTGTGTGAAGGGTTTGCAAAAAAAGTAAAGTAAATGCTGTATAATGCTTCATCCAGACTGACAATTGAAATGGCAGAAAGACACAAAGGTCCCTCTGTGCAACAGTTAAATAAGAATAGAAGAAGTCAGCAGTCATTGGTAAAATAAACTGGAAGCTTAGCATCAAAATGTGTGTATTTTTAAACAGGAATAGGTTTCTGTTTCAGTGTCAAGTGCACAATCATGCAGCTGGAGTTAACAGGTGTGTCACTTTAGCAAAGCTATTCTTCAAACTTCACAATAGAAGGTTAGTCTAGGGTTAGCACACCATATAATAATAACCGCTGAACATACTATGAACTGACTAATTACAGGTTAAACTTCTTCAATCTAACCACTGAGTAGACTGCAGAGGGCCCAAAGAAAAAAACGGGTTCCACAAAATATTGTGGTTCAGTAATAAAAGTACGCTTTTCTGGACTAGAAAACCAATTTAAAACACTACTCTCCCCTGTCATTAAACACTGTGAGGATATCATAGAAATTGGAATCATTTATGTATTCTTGTTTTGTGGTCCAAACTATTTCAAATGTAAATAATACATTTGGCACCTGAATTATACGATTTAAATCAATATAACAGGTGATTACAACTTTTAAACTGTAAAAAATAAATAAAATGAAAATGTGTAGCATTTACTTAACAGACCTAAGTGACATGAGTTTTCAGACATAAGATTGACAGGTGTAATCACAGGGAGATGTGTGATGTTTTCACACAAGCACAGAAATCACACTTAATATCACACATTTCTGCTGCCGACACTCTGAATGATGCTGGACATTTCACGCAAGCATGTGGTTACACACCATGCTCCTCACCATGCTGACAGACAGACACAGGCAAACATGATGAACTTTGCTTTAAACATGTCAGAAAAAATATCAGTTGTGTGAAATCATTAAGGAAACTACGGATGAAAAGATGTAGGCCTACTTTATGTAAGGATGTATTGGAGTCTGAAAAGTTGTTTATATAGGCTGCTGAAACATTTTTGAAAAAAAACAAAATCCTGACCTGTCAGTGGTTCTGTTGTGGTATGCAGCCAAACATCAGCATTTGTATCTTTTTGATTAGAAATTTTGAACTATTAATTATTACTGACTATTTCCAATATACACTTTTTTATATATTGCTGGAAATTGTCTTTGTAATCCGGCAGTAATAAATAATGCATGGGTTCTGAAAAAGAAGTTAAAAAAACAATCATTTGTACAGTGAAGAAAATAAGTATTTGAACACCCTTCTATTTTGCAATTTCTCCCACTTAGAAATCATGGAGGGGTCTGAAATTGTCATGGTAGGTGCATGAGATCAAGTTTCTGGGCTGTTGCAATTCCAGAGGTCAAACACCACCAGGACACACTGCAGAAGGGATTTGAGATCTTCTCTAGCTCCAAAACACGATTCTCTATTGGGTTTAGGTCTGGAGACCGGCTAGGCCAGAACCAGAACCTTGAGCTGCTTCTTAGAGCCACTCCTTGGTTCTCCTGGCTGTGTGCTTCGGATCATTGTCATGTTGGAAGACCCAGCCTTGACCCATCTTCAATGCTCTAACTGAGGGAAGGAGGTTGTTCCCCAAAATCTCCCAATACATGGCCCCAGTCATCCTCTCCTTAATACAGTGCAGTCGCCCTGTCCTATGTGCAGAAAAACACCCCCAAAGCATGATGCTGCCACCCCCATGCTTCACAGTAGGGATGGTGTTCTTAGGATGGTACTCATCATTCTTCTTCCTCCAAACACGGTTAATGGAATTATGACCAAAAAGTTCTAGTTTGGTCTCATCTGACCACATGACTTTCTCCCATGAGTCCTCTGGATCATCCAAATGGGCATTGGCAAGCTTAAGACGGGCCTTGACATGTGCTGGTTTAAGCAGGGGAACCTTCCGTGCCATGCATGATTTCAAACCATGACGTCTTAGTGTATTACCAACAGTAACCTTGGAAACGGTGGTCCCAGCTCTTTTCAGGTCATTGACCAGCTCTTCCCGTGTAGTTCTGGGCTGATTTCTCACCTTTCTTAGGATCATTGAGACCCCACGAGGTGAGATCTTGCATGGAGCCCCAGTCTGAGGGAGATTGACAATCATGTTTAGCTTCTTCCATTTTCTAATGATTGCTGCAACAGTGGACCTTTTCTCACCAAGCTGCTTGGACATTTCCCCGTAGCCCTTTCCAGCCTTGTGGAGGTGTACAATTTTGTCTCTAGTGTCTTTGGACAGCTCTTTGGTCTTGGCCATGTTAGTAGTTCAATTCTTACTGATTGTATGGGGTGGACAGGTGTATTTATGCAGCTAACAACCTCAAACAGGTGCATCTAATTTAGGATAATAAATGGAGTGGCGGTGGACATTTTGAAGGCAGACTAACAGGTCTTTGAGGGTCAGAATTCTAGCTGATAGACATTTGTCACAGTCTGTCACAGTGGACATGCACCTACGATAACAATTTCAGACCCCTCCATGATTTCTAAGTGGGAGAACTTGCAAAATAGCAGGGTGTTCAAATACTTATTTTCCTCACTGTAGCTGCTGTAATCCTGTAAAAACAACCACCAATCACTGCTTCGCGGTCCGCTTGGAAAGAACCAATGAAATGCCTCCATGCCTGAGCTCAATGTGCGTTGTCACCACATTGCTATCAGTAGTCATGTTAGTTTTAAACATTCGGTATGATAATATTAGGTGTTTGCCTACTGGTGAATGAGACAGGAAGTAAAATTGCGGTCCTTTTAGCTCTGAAGCCGCAACGCAGTGGTGCTCATAGTCTTCTGTGTGTGGTTCGGAGCCCCGAGGTCAGGGGGAGGGGTTAAACCAAGTCCTGGGGAGATTCTTTTCTTGCTAGCTTTTCAACATTACCAACCCTGCTTTAAGAGGGGTTGAGTGCCACTTCTTAAAGGCCCTGGGCATTATTTTCTCAATCAGCTTTTTATTATGAGCAATGGGGTTTTTCCATTAACTCTCTATTTTAGAAATTGGGTTATTTCACATGAGTGATTTCTGCATTTGTATTTGTTTCTTATTTAATTGTGAGTATTTAATCTTATAGAGTAATGCTTTTAATGTAAAGGTTTTCAAAGGATATTAACTATAACAATAGCAAAATGTGTGTCATTGAAATACTTGAATAATGACTTAATGTGTTAATCTGGGGCCAAGATCCCACCTGAGGCTACAGTTTTTGACTCTTTTAAGATGCATAACAAGTATTAAAAAAAAATATGAACTGGTTGTATGTCTATAAAAGTCTACCAAAGACACACAGTTCTTGAGAACTGATCTTTAAAAGTGAGGTTCAAAGTTGATGTCTGACAATAGAAGCAGCTGTTGACCTCAATGATGACAATCAAAAGATCCAAAGTAGCTGCTAAATGGACCTTGTGGTAACATTGTTTTCCAATGTGCTTTTTTTGTGATCAAGAACAGACTTCGAACCTTATCTTTTAAACCAACATGGATGAGACGTCTTTGAAGTGCTCAGGAAGAAATGGAGATTTGAACATCTACAATTCCACCTGCTGATAAAGATCATGTGAGGTGATCAAAAGCTCCAAAACAGCCACTAAAATAGACCTTGTGGTAAAAAAAGGAAGATGATAGTAGTCTCTTTACAGTAATATTTGCTTAATGCCTTAATATATATTGTTATCACCTTTTAAAGTAAGTAGGAGCTACATAGGATGGATTTAATGGTTATTTGACATAACATGTTCACACTGGGAGCACAGTGCCACATGGAGACATAGCAAGGTGGCATTAGCACGCTTAATGGAAATGTTGTGTGCTTTTGTGTAATAATTGCCAGGTGTGGCGAAGATAGCAATGCTGGAAGTGAAAACAGCAGAACCAGAAAAATGAATCTGAAGTAAATGTGTGTCATGCACACACACACACACACACACACACACACACACACAATGAGCAGAGAACATGGAAGAGAAAGAAAGAGAAACAGCATAACCGAAAGGCAGTGAAGGGGAAAAACAACAACACAGATAGCTGGGGGCTGAGATGCCGCTGTATCCATTTTTGATGAATGAATGACTTGCTGCACACTCACACACAGTACTTTATTAATACTAATGGAAGGATGCTATTATAATAAAAGCATGTTGTGTCAGGTGATGGGCACAGTGTGAGGCTGAGGAGATGGAGACATAACACCCATGTAAACACCGGCAGACCTTTTAACAGCTGAGAAGGATGAGGAGAAGAAGATGAATAGGTCAGAATCTATAATGGCAGGCATAAATCCAATGAGAACACACCCTAATGTAACCCATTTCCCCCTTAAACCTCCTCTTAAGTTGCACATATATTGTTTCAGTGCATCACAAAAGCTAAATTACCCTCTCTTAATCTAAATATCTGCATCCAATATCTTTTTTTAAATCAATGTGCTATTACAACAAATGGAAAATAATGCTGTCTTTCTGTATCATTTATAAACATTTTTCTGTGCTTAAGTGTTCATATTTGAGATATTTAGAGACCACTGGATCTTGGATAATATCTAAATCAAAGTTGTATGGGTTTTGAATACTACTTGTCAGTAGTAAATAGCTCCTCTCTTGTTCCTTAGTACTTGCACATCTAAATCATTGTCAATTCAATAACTGTTCCTTTTTCATTTACCCTCTCTGTAAATTCTTAACATGTAGGCCTATGTCTTATTGTAGATATGTTACTTATTTACTGTATACACTTATTGACTTGCTCTTTTCTTACTCTCATTTTACCTTGAATGTGACTGTGAGCAATATTTAATTTCCCTGAGGGGATCAATAAAGTAGTTTTGTTTCTGATTCAATTCCTCTTTCATTTTCAAATTTTGAATCACAGAACATTTTGTAACACAGATCTAGATTGTGTGCGTCCTTTGTTATTGTTGCTATGGAAAGCAGTGAGGAACTTGTTTTTAACATTTGCCAGGGCTTCAGGTCCGTGCTGTTTACACCATGGCTACGTATGTATCATATAATTCGTATTTGATATACGTATAAAACTGATATGCTGATTAAATTATGTGATCTGATGAGGCCATGCTAAACTGATGTGATGTTTGATGTGTATGTCACTGGACAGGTTTCTTTCTCCTTAGATCTGCGGTGTTGGTGACTGATGCTTCTTCATATGTTAACTATTTTTTGTGTTATCAAGTTGTTTACCTTGTTTCCATTTATGCTTACTTCCGGCATATTCTGCCCAATTGTTCTCTCCTGTGACTCTGACTTGGATTGTATTTCCTTATTAGCACCAAAGGTGTTTTTATGAAATGATTTTTTTAGTTTTATTCTGCTCTAGATCTCATTGTCAAGCCTCTGTTTAAATTCTTAAAACGTAAAAATAAAAAATAAAAACCTTGATTGAATACTAAAACCTTTTACTGTAGCTTACACACACACACACACACACACACACACACACACACACACACACACACACACACACACACACACACACACACACACACACACACACACACACACTTGAGTGGACAGGTAACAAACATAGACATCCATAATTAAAGGTCAACAGTGTGGTGCAAACAGATATTGAGAGGAAGTCTGTGTTTATGCTAATGCCTTGTCAGACAGAGAGGCCAGCGACTCCCTGACACCATCTATTATTAATGAGACAAGATCGCAGAAATGCACCGAGTATGAACAAAACAATGCTGCTGCTGGCAAGGAATGTCATCTGACAGCAGGCTGAGTGAGTGCTTTAAAAATCGGTCTGCGTGTGCATGCGGTGTTTTGGAGGGAGCTGGATGTGTGAATGGATTTGTTTGTTTATTGATGTTTGTGTTTTGTGTTCATCTCACAGCAGTGGTCTTGTCTGGCCTGTTTGCAAACATGCTTGTACACTAGTGTTGACAAGCATGGAAAGCACAGGAAACCGAAATTCAGGGAGAGAGGGAAGCCTGCTAGGGACCTCTACAAAGGGAAAATGAAAGCATAGTATTTATCAGTTCTTAATACAACCACATGTTTTACAGATTCCTACATTATTGTCCCAAAAATGGGACACATAATATCTGTTAATGTAATCAAATAAGACATGGTTGCTAAGATGGGGTCAGAACTGCATGAGGGATCCCAACAACAATTTACCAGATAGGCCTACATCTAATTCACAAAATGATGTCTATTCCTTCTGATTCTAGCAAATTTAGTATTTTTCTTGTGAAATGCTAAAAACTTTCACCTCTTCAGGCAACTAAAAATCCTTCACATGAAACAATTTAAGAAGGGAAACCACTTTTTTGGTTTAACCACAGTATGATAGATAGATAGATAGATAGATAGATAGATAGATAGATAGATAGATAGATAGATAGATAGATAGATAGATAGATAGATAGATAGATAGATAGATAGATAGATAGATAGATAGATAGATAGATAGATAGATAGATAGATAATGCTCCCATGAACATATATTCAATTACCACCAAGTGACGTTTCAAGCATCAAGCTCTTCTTCAGACCGTGTAATATGTCTTAAATGTTCATGGGAGCATTATCTAGTGTGTGGACTCTATTTTTCTGTCTTTTACATGTTTTTTGTCCAGCACCTAGTAATCATCGGCGGCCAACCATTTTGGTATGGACAAACATTTACACATATACACACGTTCCCCTCAGGATGAATACTCTTTGGTATCTCCTGACTTAATGTTGAGTTACTTGCATCAGCCTCAGCTTGGTATGTAATGCAAATTAGCAAACATTAGCATGCTAACATGCTAAACTAACATGGTGAACTCAGTAAAACATTATACTAGCTAAACATCAGCGTGTTTGCATTGTAATTGGGAGCATGCTGATGTAAGCATTTAGTTAAGTGCAGCCTCACAGAGCTGCTTGAATGGCTACAGTCTCTTAGCCTAGTTTTTCTGGAATTTAGGCAATTTGGGTAGTTGATATAGTGGATTTGTCAGAAACATTTGGTTATTTACACATCCAGGCGATATAGAGCAAGTTATCTTTTATTTGGAGTTGAATGTAAGTCCCATATCCAATCTCATTTATGTCACGGGTGAGGCGAGGCATGGACCCAAAGGCAGAGATGACGAGAGCAGTGTAGAGTTCAAAGATTTAATGAAGCAAAAGGGAGTCCTGAAGAAGCAGGCAAAATATTTCCAATATCACTCAGGATAGCACAAGACTAGGAACAAGCAACAAACTGAAACACCAACAAACATAACATACCAAACCAGACCAGAGAAGCACAGAACAGAACACAAAAACAATGCTCCAACAAGACGCAAAGAAAACACAGAGACAATACACAGGATAACAAAGTAACAAGAGACAGGTGACACAAGGGATCATCAACAGAAACACATTAGGGCTGGGCAGACCATCACAATGGCAAAGGCAGGAAGTAAAACAAGACAACACATAAGGGAACAGAAAGACTACAAAATAAAACAGGAAATGGAAAACCAACAGAAAAGATGAAACCAACTAAACACAAACAATTGACCCAGGGACTAGACATGACAGTTTACCTCTGTATTGGTATCTACTAACTCCTGCGGGAAGCCGCTGTGCTGTGTAAAGTTGGGAGCCAGACAGATAAACGAGTTGAAACTTACAATAATTTTACAGGGATTCAATGGGAACTGGAGATTTGGGTGCTAATTCTCTGTATGTTCATCACTAAAAGTGGTATATTTTACATTGTCACATTGTTTTCATTTTGTCATTTGATGCATTGTACAAATATGTGATTATAGCAGCTTTAAGGCCATAAGTAATAAAAAAAACAATCAGTGTTTCCACACCAAACTTTTATTCCTGACACTGTGGACTGGGAGTTAAACAAAAAAGTGGAAGTTACAAAGAATATTTCAGAGAGGGTGTGATTTTATTCCTGGCTATGGTTCCTTTATTCAAAACTGGGAGACTGTGAGGGGCTACGGCCGGCCTTTACAGTGATAAAACAAAAAGATTGGCAAAGTGAAGTCCTGCTTGCAGTGATATCATTATGTTGTGTCCTTTCTGACAGGGGGGGCCGGAGTGAATTTAGGGGATATTGGGTGTAATCTCTTGTCTGAACAGATTTGTGTGTGTACGTCTGTCTGTCTTGCTGGTTGTGTGTCTTTGTCTCAAATAGTGTTTTTGTGTATCTACATTTGTGTGTGTGTGTGTGTGTGTGTGTGTGTGTGTGTGTGTGTGTGTGTGTGTGTGTGTGTGTGTGTGTGTGTGTGTGTGTGTGTGAGGATTAGCGTGCCTCTCCAGTCCTCTGGCTGTAATCAGACGGGACATTGGCTCCATGACGTCCCACAACCCCCACCACCACCCATTGTGGGAGCGCCTCTATCCCTTCTACCCTTTCATGTAGGTTTGGCTGCTGGTCTTGGGACCTTGTTGGTATGTTAGGAGTTAAAACAATTATTCTTGCTCACATCAGTGTCCTTTTTAAAAGCGTTGAGTCACTTGAGACTGTGACGGGTAAATCAGGGAGACAAAGACACGCCGGCCACATGGTGTGGTCAACAACATATGATGATATGATCTGTGCATGTTTATTTCTTTTAAGGGGATCAGCTATTCTTCAAAACTGGCCCTGAGTTGTTGAACTGGTCTAAAAGCATGAGAGGGAAAGATCAGGCAGCTCCATCAGTGTGACGGTTTGAGGGTGGCCAGATAAACAACCATCCCTGATCAGGTTAGTCTGAGCCCTCTGACCCTGGACTACCCTGTCTGCTGTTAGTTTGACCTATAACCTTTCCCTTTGTGTTTTAGACGCAACATGTAGGACAACCCAAGCACTCACAACACCCCCCCCGCCCTCCACACACGCACACTCCTACTTGGCCTCTTATCCTTGACAGCCCTTATGCTCATATTAAGATCTACTTCAGTGATTTCAGGGCTGTTTCAGCCATAAACTCTCATTTAGGGGGAAATTAGCTTTGAGTTGCAGTCTTGTTTCTATACTGTGCTTAACAGCATTAGACCATTCTTGTGGCTTTTAAATAACAACAAGGATGGATAGTATCATTCAAATAAACCTCCACCATCCTACTTTGTTGCACCATATGTAATGGCCAAGCATTCATTGTTTTACATTATTGTACTGCTATTGTGCTGTCCTCTTTGTGCTATACAGTGCTTATAGATACTAATCACATTTACTTATGGCTTAGTATATTTACATATGCTGAAAAAGATTGGTTTGATGCATCCATCAACCCATTTCACAACAATGCCCTCTCAATGTTCAAATCACACTTAGTCTAAAGAATTTCTAAACACTTGGACAAGCTTTGCTGCATTTGTCGTTGTTTTTGGTTGTCATTGTTGTCCAGTTACTGGAAAACCAGAACCCTTAATCCAAATTTTTGAATCATGAAAACTGCCTAAAGCCAAGCTTTCTCTAGTTCCTGAATGTGGCATACCAGTGTAAAGGCTATTTAACTAGTGCCATGCTAGTCAAGAGTGACTGAGCTGTCGCCCTTTACTGCCACAGAGACGGAGCACCATCAGACCCATAGAGATGAACTATAATCAACTTTACCAATTATACTCCCTCTCAGACCACTTATTCCACACAAAATGGCATCACTAATGCTAGACATCACACAAATGCCTCTCAGTGTCCTGCAAGAGACTCCAGATACACATTTATAGATTCAAACCAATAGTTCAGGCTGTAATGAAATAAGATTTAAATAAGTCTTTGATGCCTTTTAAAAAAGCTTACTCTACAAGAGATGTTGCTTTGAGTAACCGGGCAGCTGCTTTAACATACAATAGAGCAACCTTCGCAAGCATCACATTTTAGTCGCTATACAAACATTTAGGTCTGCAGGCCAAATATGTGACATTTAAAAATGTAGGTCTTTCTCTAAAATGTGGTGTCTTGTCTGTGCACACCGGAAAAAAACAATATGTGTGTATGTGGTTGTTTGTGCTCTGCATCTGTTAGAAATCTGTTAGAAAGACAAGTAAATTTGGATAAGGATGAAAAAAGGAAAATATGTAGAGGGGGTTGTGTGTGCGTGCGTGCGTGCGTGCGTGCGTGCGTGCGTGCGTGCGTGCGTGTGTGTTTGTGGGGGGGTGATAACGTTAACCACCACTTAAGCTCTTTGATCACAAAGGTTCATCAATCTACTGTCCGACCAGTGTGTCTGAGAAAGTCCTCCAAAGATGGATTAAGGCCCATCACACACACACAAACAGACACACTCTGTGTTTAATATTATTTTACCACTTTACCCAGAGCTTTATTCTCCCAGCTAACTCCCAGCCATACAGAAGTCATCACAAAGCTCTGTTACTATACAAGCCATCATGAAGTGATGCAATCCATCTTCAGAGTTGGGGGCCCCTGCATGGGACCTCACTCTCCCCCCCTCCTCTTCCCCTGTCCTCATCCTGGCCCAAGTTTGTCTGGAGACAAAGGGTTAAGGAGGAACAGACCCTCTGAAAAGCTGTCTGCTTAACCTCTGACCTCATGGTGTACGAGGGAGGGAGGTCTGACAACTTACATTTAACTATGCAACTAAATGTATATACACTGGGTTAGAAGTTTAATGATTTAGCAGCTTTTTCTAAATAAATCTCTGCATGTTACGTCCATTTGTTCTTTGAAAATAAGCGTGCTGTAAACTCTGAGCAGGTGTAAGGTGTAAGAGGTTAACTTTGCTGTGAGAGACACAGAAACATGAGATGTCAAGAGAGAGAAGGGAGGGCGAATGTCAGTTTGGATGGGAGTCTAAGAGAAGGGAAGAGGTGAGGACCACCAATGCACTCCCAACTTTCTTTGTCCTGCATCCTGGTAGACCCCACCCCTCTCTGGGCATCAGTGAGGGGCTCCAGCTGGTGGAGAGTGGAGATGCCAAACAACCTGTCAGAGATAAGAGGAGGCGGACAAGGTATGCACAGCACCCACACCACTCTGGGAGGTTCATTGCTGAGTGGAAGAGTTAGAGACACAGGGGTTCCTTATACTTGATAAGACAGCGTAGCACACAATGTTACACTCTGAACAATACTCTCGACGTGGTTGAATGACATCGTTGGACACTTGTGGAACATCTGGGAAAAGGTTCCGGCTGCTGTTATCAGGTCCTTCATATTGATATTTGCATTGAAACTGATAAACTGCACAGCACTGCACAGCAGATTTTCCACTCGGGAGGTGCTGAACGTACTTTAAATAACCCACTGGGAATGTTAATAGTTTGTCTCTGCTGTGTTTGTTGTCTAATCACAAAAAGAAGAACACTATAACCAGCTGACTTGTGCAAAATTCTCTAAAATGCCACCCATTTTTGTATATAAATCTGTCTTTATTTCCATAGAACAGAAAATGCAGTTTGTTAAGCACAACTATTTATCACCACTTTGAGATGAAGGGTGAAACCAGAAACAAACCTTCAAAGAGAAACAAATATCTCTGAACAATATTGTCTTGTTTCACAAGTTAACAACAAACTAATTTGTAATTTAATTTTACAAATCTAGAGTAATAAATACTATAACAATTACAAGACTATAAAAAAACATCTCGGAACACACATACTCACACACACACACAAATCAAATACATATCAAGGAATGATGAGGATTTCCTCTTTACATACTGATGGTTTGTTTTTGTGAGAGCACCTTCTTACATCACTGCATGTAAAACACCTGGGCAGAAACATAAATACTGATTCATTACACTACAATCAACCAAAATCTCAGCTTGCACAAGAAGGGCCAAAATCTTTCTTTACAGTTAGCTAAAAGGAGGAAAGTCACGCAACCCAAATAAGCATGGAAATGTATTTAACACAATCTTGTCAAATTGATTAATGGAGAAATGCTGTTTGGACCTGATTAGGAGTATTTAGATTAAAAATAAAGAGACCAAAAATATATTTTGAAGAGTTTGTGCATCAACACTGTCACGTTTACAGCACTGTGATTCTTTTATTTGCTGAGCAATCCTTGCATGTATCACCACTGGACTCATGAATAATTCCGAAACAAACAAAAATGGGCCAACACACACACGCACACATGACACATGCTGCGCTCCAGCTCTGACTGGTCAGCTGGGGATAAAAGAGAGGTGTGTGTTCATTGGCTGGCTCTCAGTGCAAGGAGAAACCTGGTTGGTCAGCTGGGGGTGACTGAGAGGACAGCGGTGGCAGTTGTGTGAGGCTGAGTTGTGCATTTACCCAGAATGCAGCAGAAGCTGTGTTTACAGGTCCTTCAGCCTGTAGCATGATCTAAACAAACTGTTTATTTCTATGGTGCAGTGCCTGCAGCTACTACTGGCTGTCTCATTGAAAATGCATTCATAGTATCCTTGAGCTGAGCTGACATAGGCTTTACATACACACACACACACACACACACACACACACACACACACACACACACACACACACACACACACACACACACACACACACACACACACACACACACACACACACACACACACAAACTCATGCCTTTTCTTCTTCACTGAGACTGAGCATTGAGCTGTGCTTTGCTCCACTAAAGAAAAAAAAAAGTCTCCCTCAGGCTGCTGTGAGAGCCGAGATTATTTTGGTCAGTAAATATTACTGCCTGTGTGACATTGTGTCACAATTTACATCGTTAACAATGAAGAATGTGGGATTCATTGAGCGCAAAACAGCCTAGTGCTGTTTATACGGCCTGGCCTTAATAGGGCTCACAGTGCAGACGTTGGATGAAACCAGTCTTTGGGTTATGGAAAGGTGATAAGTTAAAACTTTGATTGTGCTGCTCAGACTTTTTTTTGAAGCTTTATGGATGTCCAAGTCCAGTTTTTAACAATCCACGGCTCCATCCAGCACAGGGAAGTAACATGAGGAACAAATGAGACCTCTTCACACAGCACAAAATTCACACTTTTAACAATTATTTTACAAAGTTAAAATCATATTTTGTCTGTATATGGCGCAGTATATTTCAGAAGTGCAGAAAGAAGGGTCACTGAATTTGAGACGAGGAATCTCTGCCCACTAATCAGTCTGTCGGGTATGTCCTCTGGTTCAGTTAGGAGGCTGCACTCCATTCTGGGACACCACACCTAATGTGTGTATGCGTCTCTAGGGTGTGGTAGAGAGGAGGAGACAGGTTTCGCGTGTAGCGAGGATACTCTCTGAGCGGAGAGCTGAGCTGCCTGCTTTGAATGTTTTGGGAGCTTTGGGAGCTTTGGGATGGAGGTCCAGAGCTCTGGCTCTGATAGGGGTCGTGGGTGATGTGTTCTCCCAGCGGCGGAGAGTTCTGGTGGGCGATAGCGCTGAGTCGAGAACCCTGAGGGCTGGAGCTGTAAGGAGGATGAGGGGTGTAAGGTGGGTAGGGTTTCATGGGGGTCATGGCAGAGGGGAGTGGGCAGGTGTATGACCAGGATGTACAGTTGAGTTCATCCAGTCTGGGCTCGGAGCTGGCAAACATGCACGCCTGACGCTGCACCATGTCTGAGCTGTAAGGGGAGTCAGTGAGTGGGATGTCGGAGAGACCAGGTGGAGGAGGAGGATAGGAGGAGGGGTGATAGTAAGACTCGCCCTCACTTGGAGAGCTACCGGTGAAAGGTTTCTTGTACGGGTGCTGGTGGTTTCCTGAAGAGCAGTTCTCCTCCACTAAAGAGAGAGACAGACAGACAAGATATTGTAAGTATTTTTTATTTAGCATTAATGAGAAGTGAGAACTGGAAAAGAATTTTCAACTTCAAAAAGAAAAAGAAAACAAACATTATGCCAGAGTTAAAGTGCAGTTTTTTTGCCAGAAAAAAAGGACCACGTTTTATCCCATTAACTATTAGGTAGGCTATCTACCATGTGTGGTACCATAAATGTGTCCAAATCACAGTATATCAACCTTCAAGTTTACTTATTCTTTGATCAGATAGTTTCTGATTAAAATTATAATTTACCAATGAAAGAAGACAGTATTTTATTTGGGCAAACTGCTTATTTGGCTCCTTGAGTTTAGACTAATTAAGTTTACGTTTGGCTTGAAAAAGGGTCATGTAGAAGAAAAAAAGTTTCTACTTTCAAACCAATAAGTTATTGAAAATATATTTTTTGTTCTTGATGCATACAGTTAACATACAGTAGCCTAATATAAGTATTGCAATAATACATTTAAAACCTACCCAGTCCTATTAACTACAAAGTACAGTATATAGGGTACCGGTATACTTATTATCAATGCAGACCATTCTGTAGTAGTAGCATATTCCAGATTTAAAAGGCCTTTTGCATTCTTCTCTAGCACAGTGCAGAATTGCACATCATACAGATTTTCTTTTAGCTGTTGATCAATATGTCATGTTGGATAAATTACCAGTTTTAGGACACAATTACTGTCACTATTACATACAGTATTACAATAATTAAATGAAAAAAACATATGTTTATCTCAGTAAGAACAAACTAATCCCCCCCAAGACAATGTATTTTGTTTTAGCCAGGATTAAAAAATTAACATATATTGATGTCATATTTTCTGCATGAATGTAATAAAAAAATTTTGCGAATTCAGATGTCTAAGATACAGGTAAATGATTTATGTTGATATTTGTTTTGTTTTTTATTATCATGTCAATCAAAAACCATGCATGGAACCAAGGATGTAGTCACCTTAAAACAAAATGATTAGTGAAACAAATTTTACACAGTTCATTTCATTTTGTCCATGCCCATTTCCGTTCAACCACAACTAAATAAAACATGGCTATATATTATACTCCACGTGTAAATGACCAGACATGAGAACAACTTATTTATTCATTCATTCAGCTGCTGCTTTAGTAAATCTGATGCTAATTACGCACAGTTTGCAAACACAGACTGAATGCCAGTAACATCCCAGCAGTGTCGGCATAACTAAGAAGATGCTGTGACTTGGCTGTAACTTAACTGATTAACATCTAGATAACCAAATAACTCAGGTACAGTTTAAGTCTCTGATTTTAATACTGAAAGTTGAGAGATCAATCTTAAAACTTGATGATGATAGCCAGCGGTAACAGAATGTATGTATATTTGCACATCACAGGATTGGTCCTTTTATTTTCACATTTTGCAGGTAAACTACAACAGAAACATACTATGACATTTACACATACTGTTTTAATTATAAAATAATCATAATTTGGTACATAACTACAAGTTGGGTAAATTACCAGTTTTAGGACACAATTATTGTCACTATTACATAAAGTATTACAATAATTAAAAGAAAAATAAATAAGTCATATCTGCACTCCTGTGTCAGGGAGTTAGCTAAGGGCATTGCTTTTGGTTTTTACAGCTTGAGATAGGCAATCCTTTTCTTCTTACAAAGTGTACTGAGGGCAGAGACACACAGCTTCCTCCTACCTTTCCTCTTGGTGCAGTGGTAGACTTGTGGCTGTTGGCCGTGCTGCAGGTGAGGATGAGGCAGCGTGTAGTGTGCAGGGGGAGCCCTCAGCAGCTCCTGAGGACTTCCGCTGCTCAAGCCGTTCTCACAACTGTAGGGGGATCCAACAGCTTCTGGGGAACCTCGCAGACCCCGACCCTCCCCACTGAAGGGACTCGTGGTGGAGCAGGCTCTCTGACGGATAGTACTGCGAGGGACCACAGGGTAGTCCTTACTGAAACAGTGAGGTGGAGGTGGGTTGAGAATTACAGCGGAAGCAACTAAAACGACCTCTCCTGTCTCTGTACAGGTACTTCTGTTCTGTACATTCATTTCTGCCTGGTTGTATTGTGTGTGCTTTTTTTCCCCTCCTTTTCCTTTCCTTTCAAGTCTACTTAGCTGTCCCCACCCTTTCAGCTCTGATCTCTCTCTGTACACACTGCCCTACTGGTGAACTCTGTGGTATGTAGGGGACAGCGGGCCACATCTCACTGACCCTCGCTGAGACAGTGACACACACTCATGCACACACATGCTGGACATGCACACACACACGCACACACACACACACACACACACACACACACACACACACACACGCACACACACACACACACACAGTCCTGTTGTGAGATAATACGGCGTGCTAAAAATAAACATCCATCCGTGTGTCACTTCAGATAGACTCTCTTCTCTTCTGCTCTCCACCAACCACAGCAGCACAATAACACAGGGGTGGCACTGCAGCATTCAATACTAACCTCTCTACCTCCTCCTTTCTTCCTCCCCCTCCCCTCAGCAACAGCCTCTCACATTGGCTTATTAAAATATCTGAACCGCCTGCCAAAGTGCTTGAATGGAGATTAGTTTAATATGCAAACAGACACCATGTAGGGCCATCAGCTGATCCGTAGTGACAGTCTAATAGACCAGCGGCAACGTGATAGTTTCTATCTATCAATGCAGGAACTGACGCCCGGTGTGTCATGTTTTTGCTGCACGCTCTGGTCCAGGTTTTAGGCTAAGATCAACCTTTAGGTGACAATGGCACACACACACACACACACACACACACACACACACACACACACACACACACACACACACACACACACACTTAGACCATATGTACCCCATCATAACAATTCTCAGTGAGAAGAATGGATTGGATTATTTCCTATGAATACCGACAAACACGTAGATGCTGGAAACACACACACACACACACACACATGCACAAAGGCAGGCATCAACAAAGCTGTACTCACCCTTGTAGCTTGGCCATGCGGTGCAGCTCATTGTCGTCACTGCCCCTGAAGCCCTTAGCAAAAGGATTATTCTCTATCTTCAGCTGTGTAATCTGAGCACAAAACATGGAAAAGCTCAGACACAAGCATTACACCACAAGAGGTGCACAGGCCCAAACAAACACAGTTTCGTTCAAGTACAGACACACAAAGGCACTTTCAGTTTTTAAACCATTCTTTTCATTGCCTGAAACAGTTCACTATTAGCGAGAGGCACTGCAGATGTTAAAAGCAGCGCTGCTGAAGCTGTGCACAGCCAACATTCCTCAGCTGCTGACATTTCTAACGGAGTGTACAGTGTCCTCGCCAGCTGACACAGAATAAACTGTTTACCCAAACAGTCGCCAGGTTTAAGGATTTCAGGCCAAAGCTTTTAGAGGTCCAAAGCTGCGAGCTTTGATGTTTAAGTCTTCAAACTTTCTCAGTGATGTCATGGAGGGAAACTATTGCACAGTGTGTCCATCACATAGCAGCCAAGTGGACTGAAGCTCTGACACAAGCTCGGGTCCAAACAAACTTTGAAGTGCCGATAATACTGATAGCCTCCACCAAACTACTGGCTCAACTGTTCTATACACAAAGATTGGAACTAATAGTGGGATTTCAATAGTACTTTTTATTGCATGTACGATTGAAATATAAAGTTTAAATTAGTTTAAGAAATATAAGTTTAAGATTTTATTTTACACATTCAATTACACATCTGTAATAGCTCAGAAAAGTTAATAGTTTTCATATCTCAAAAGATGGTCACTTTGTCTACTACTACTTCTGCTACTGCTGCTAATAATAATAATACTATAAATTAGCAGTAGTTTAAAATACAAAATATGAATTGATTACATTACACTTAAGTATTTATGTAACCTTCATAAAGATGTTTTGATAAAATAGACAGTTACAACAATTAAATTAAACAACTATTAACAATTATTACAAATAACTTTATACACAACAATATGAATAACAGTTTTTTTTAATGTGATTACATAATGGATTAAATACTTGTTTATACAATAAATAAAAGAACACCATATTAAAGCTGGAAATAAAAGTGTGCAAAAATGTAGACCTCTCCTTTTTTAAGTACTAACAAGGTATATCTAAAAAATGACAGGGGAAATGTATTTATTTGTTATTAATGTTTGGTTAAGAAATGTGATCAAATCAAAGTTATCTTTTTGAAAACTTAACCAGCAAAAGCTTCAGCAATCTGTCTTGCTAGGAGACAGGATCATCAAGGATCAAGGGAAAGAAACAGATCATTACAGACCAACACTCACTCTCACACATTCTCAAACACACATTCTCAAACACACACACACACAGACACACACACACACACACACACACAATTTATTTTTGGACATATTTACAAATACTGCGTAAGGGCCACATAAACAAAGAAGAATCTAAATTGACTTTCTGGATACAAAATACAGACAGTAATACAAACAGTGTGTGTGTGTGTGTGTGTGTGTGTGTGTGTGTGTGTGTGTGTGTGTGTGTGTGTGTGTGTGTGTGTGTGTGTGTGTGTGTGTGTGTGTGTGTGTGTGTGTGTGTGTGAGGGAAAGGCAGAGGTTTGTGTGTGGTCAGTGACCAAAGGCAAATCTTTATACACTTATCTAAATAGTCACAAATATAACAGCAGAACAGATCTAATTTGCACACATAGGACTATGAGATTCATAATTAACAGGATATTATGAGGTAGCCTTTAGCCTTTAAAAAAGCAGCAAGTAATGACTAAATATAACTTTTTGTATAGTATTCCATTTTTTAAAACTTGCAATCACTGTATTAGGTTTACCCTTAAAAGAGATTTAGGTGGCAGTGAACCTTTCTAAAACGTGGGGTTTTACAGTAGTTCCTATATTTTAACAGTATCTTGGTGCTCTGTGTCTTGTGTAAAGCGTACCTTGTGGTTCTGGTAGGACGTCACAGCGATGAATGCCGTCTCAGGGAAGACGTGGGTGCAGAAAGCCGTGTTTTTTGAGCCAAAGCCGTTGTTCTCGTCTGCCTTGACAATATGGAGGCGAGGCTGGTATTTGTGCATGGAGTTGAGTATTATCTACACAGCGATAGAGGGGATTGAGGAGGTGAGATTGACAGACCTGTCATGTTTCCCACCAGCAGATGCTGGGACATGGACTAGAGGCCAGTTGGAGTCTAAACCCAACTCATGTCAAGGTACCCAGATTTCTTGGAAGACATTCATCTTCATTACATATGTTTATCTCAGTAAGAACAAACTAATCCCCCCCAAGACAATGTATTTTGTTTTAGCCAGGATTAAAAAATTAACATATATTGATGTCATATTTTCTGCATGAATGTAATAAAAAAAATGTTGCCAATTCAGATGTGTAAGATACAGGTAAATGATTTATGTTGATATTTGTTTTGTTTTTTATTATCATGTCAATCAAAAACCATGCATGTAACCAAGGATGTAGTCACCTTAAAACAAAATGATTAGTGAAACAAATTTTACACAGTTCATTTCATTTTGTCCATGCCCATTTCCGTTCAACCACAACTAAATAAAACATGGCTATATTTTATACTCCACGTGGTGTGACATATTGGTAGGCCTACATTTTAAAATACAATTTGATGGAATCACTGATGATTAACCTGGCAGACTTATTCAAATGTTTTTTGGTGAAATTAAGACTTACTTACTGAAAGTTGTATGAGGTCACACTTGGTGACCACTTCAGCCCCAATCTTATTTCCCACGACACTGCAGCTCCACAAGTGTTTTTATTAATTATTTATTTGATAACGGCCCTCTGTGTATGCGCGCGCACTCACGGGCGCGAGCACGTTTGTTTATCCAGGAGGGATCAGTTTAATCGCAATGACGTGTCCACCGGTGACATGCATTGGCTAATGGGCTTAAGAGTCATTAAAATAATTTCCTCTAAAACAACAAGCCTTAAAAGATTGTTTCTGCGCGCGCGCAAAAACAATCCGTGCTCACCTGCTCTCGCGCTGTAGCCTACACCATACTGCCTCGTGAAATAGGTGTATCTTACTCTTAATCTTACTTATTGGTAACTGGAGCAATAAAGGCTGGGCATGGCGGGAATGGGTCTCTCTGTTGAGTCTGACGTGGGGCCGCTCTACCCTCGAGCTGATTGGCTACCGGGTATGAGCTACATGCTTGCCTAAGACTTCTTCTTACATCAAAAACATCAATCATGGTTGATTATTTGAAATGCATATTATGGCTTTTTGATATTACCAATATTCCATTGTCGTTTTATTAGGCCTATATTAAATCTCACATTGCCAGACTAGGCCTTAATGGACTAAAAGTACTGGTCCAGCCATTCAAAGGGCAAACAAATAAATATATATATTAATCCAAGCGGATCAAGGACGTTTCCTTGTTCTGAAGAAATACACCACATTAGGTAAATGCTATTAAGAAGACAGACTCACATGTCCAAAGGGGTCCAGGTGGTTGTTGGTGAGTTTGAGCTTCTGAAAGGAGATGAGCTGGCGGCTCCAGTGAGCCCCGGTGGCGGGAGAGTCCGGATGGACGTAGAGCCTCCCGGGCATCGCGGGCTCAGCCTTCCCCGTTACCGACCTTTACAGCAGAAGAAATGCAACAGATCAGAAAACGGTCAGACATTGAGACTTAGTGGGTCACAGTGGTTCGTCTGACCAGCCTACAGCTCCGTCCGGCGCCCCGTGGCGCAGGAGCCCTGCACTGCCGCCGGCTGCACAATGCCTGGTGCTTTAATTAGACAAACAAAAAATGCACCTTGTTTAGTTAAAGTTTACACAGATATCCACATCTGGGCCTTAGCTTAGTCGACCCGAATTAAGTCCTACAAAGTTGCTATTTCCTTTGATAGGCTGTTTTGTGCTAGAGAGATGTTGTTGCGCATGCGAGAAAAACTTGTCAAAAAACCACACCACACACAAAAAATAAAAAATGCAAGGACCAAACATCCAACAACATTTTAGCTATCGAATCTATGAACGATTGGACTATTTTCTCGCTTTTTATCAGAAAGCTGACAGAGCCAACCTATTTGAGAAGTGTTTGCATTTTTAATCAGGTAATAAATATTACCCATGTAGCCTATTTCATTGTGATTAAAGGTTAAATAACTTGACCTTGCAAAAAAAACAAAAAGAAAAACTTGGAAACAAATTTGCCGCCTGTAAGTTGATGGGACCAATCACCCACTCCCACACAAAAATCTTGGAAAACTTTTCTCTTAAAATTGCCTAAAGGCCAGAACCGACGTATCTCTATAAACACCGCTCGCCTCCATTACGCATTTGTGTCACGGTACGTTGATCCACAGTGTGCATACTCCTGCTTCCGGCCCCTTACTTTGTGGAACCGAGCGTCTGATGCTCTGAAGAGGCAGAGCATTGACGGATCTCACTGTAGAGTCAGTGGTCTGTTCGGATTTCCCCCCAGCACAACAAACATAGAATGGAAGACTTTAATCCGGTCTGTGCTGTCTGTCCGCCCGGTGAACCCTTCATTTAACCGGCGGGCAGACACACAGGGAATTAGGCCATCCCAGTCTGCAAGAAAGACACGACCTTTCAGAGGCATGGGAGGGAGTGGAGGGTAAAACCACAACTGTTTGATTTCTTTTTCCAGAGGTTTAAAGCTGACGTTTCTAATGTTAAATCCATAGCGGGCCTAATAACGAAAAATAAAGGAAAGAAGATTTTGGGGTGATTTTTAAAAGTATAGAAATATGCTATTCTTTATTATTTATATATTTAATAGTGGTGGTTGTGTTATCGTTTATTTACTCTGTAAACGATGTTTAAAAGGTTACAGATTAATAATGAAAATCATGGGAAAGCTGACCTGTGCACTAGGACATTGGGGATGGATGCTTATTCGATTTTTTTTTGGTGTGGAGGAGGGTAGGGGGGTGATCTAAGTTTGGATTTCGTCCATTACACACGTAAACATGTTGCTATACGAACCATTTGTTGTCTGCAAATTTGTAGCGGTGGTCGTCCCCGGGCACAATGTCCATCAGGAGTATGTACTTGGTTTTTGGGTTGAGTCCTGTAACCTTCACCTTGTAACTGGGGAACATCCTCCTAAAAAGTGCACAGTCAGGAAAAATATCATTATTCCCTTTCAAACATACACATATTTAGATTCCGAAAAATACCTGAAGTTATAATAAACAGCCAGTCTCCTCTGAGACAACGACCCCGGAGGCTACATGTTGGTGCCAGAAGTATTAAAACAGACATGCGGCTCGTAAAAATCTCTCGCGTTTTTGCAAAAGTTTTGTAAAAACAAATTGATAAATCAAATATTCCCAAAGCAAAACAATATATATATATATATATATATATATATATATATATATATATATATATATATATATATATATATATATATATATATAAAAACTATAATCAACATTTATTCTACTCCTAAGCACTTACCTCCCAGCCTTGGTGATAATCATTTCTGTTCCCACTTCATCAAACTTTGTCCAAAGTTCCCTGTCGTGGAGGAAAACTTTGATTCCCTCCATCCCCATTCCCTGCAACAAACAATATATATATATATATATATATATATATATATATATATATATATATATATATATATATATATATATGCAATTAAACTCACAACAATAATAATAATAATTAATGAGGTGGATGTGTCTACAGTTCTCCGGTCCAGGATACGTCAAATTTAACTGAAATGGCTAATCGATAGTGAATATTTACATTCCGATCCACAGTACAGGCCGATACCTGCTGGCTGGACGCTGTCTGCGGGGAAACTGGGGAGTTTAGGGTGTAGCTGGGATGTTCCTGTTTGGTCTCTTTTGGGGAATCCATGCAGTCAGAGTCCGGACGCTCTGCAAGGCCGAACTGGTCCCCTCCGTTTGCCATGTCCCACTGACACACACACACACACACACACACACACACACACACACACACACACACACACACACACATGGTTAGTCAAAGTGTTGTGGTGTAATGTAATATAATTCAAGGCAAACTGAGATCAGTCTCAACTTAATTCAGATCTGATTACAAAAAATAGCATTTTAGTAGCTTTTATAGCCTATTAATGAGGAACTGATTTTGTCAAAAGAGACACAGTCCAACTAAGTGCTACCGAGTGGGACTAAACACAGAGATATATAAACACACGCTCAAGATTGTATTGCCATGATTTATTCCTCCACACGTAAAATACAACTAGTACTGCAGTTACCAAATGTATACCGGTGATTACTTTTTGTCGATATGTGTGTTAGTGCTGCGGTCAACAGAAAGTGTTCGCTCCCAGCCTCACCCCCTCTCCGTCAAAGCCCCAAAAACCCAGGTGAACAGGTGAAACAAACAATCATGTGATCACTTCCGCACAAATGAACACGCCCACCACCTAAAACACAAGTGCACAATATAATAATAATAATAATAATAATAATAATAACAAATAATAATATAAATGAGAACATAAACAGTATACAGTATGTAGCTCCTACAAGTAGTTAACATTGGCCTCTAATAATAATAATGTATACTTTATTAATCCCACAAGGGGAAATTACAATTTACACTCTGTTGTTTTTACACACATTACACACAGGCCTGGATTATGCACACATGCTCAGTACCTATACATGCACTAATGGAGAGATGTCAGAGTGGGGGGGCTGCCCATGGAAAGGCGCCCTATAAGCACTTTGTTATTGTGGTGAAACCCACAAACAACGTCTGGTCCTCTCTTTGCAAAATAGCATATTAACTTACAATGTAATGACCAAATCACAGATGTCCACTTAAAGTAAGATGAAATGTACATGAACATTGTTTTTTTTTTAAATGGTGACATTGTTCATGCATATTTATTTGGTATTACCAATCCAGATGTCAGAGTGTAGGCTATTATAACTACAGTGGTAATAACTTGCATTAATGTTTATATTTTGTATGTCAACTTTAATGCATGACAATAATTGGAGCTTGAAGTTCCATAGTGTGTTAAGAACTGAATTATGCCAAACTACAGCCATGCAGTTTAAAAATGGAAGCAGCTCTTAAAGTGCATATCACTGACATAAAATAAGCTAATCACCGTCTGTGTCTGATCGGTCATAGTGTGTGTTAAGATGTGTGTTTAATTTTGGATGGTCTCTTCCCGAGGGCCTTTACCTCAAATGCACTACTCTGCTCTCCCTGCACAAAACACGCTCATCCTGCTCCTGCGCGCTCTGCAGCCTGCTCGTGTTTTCTTTTCTTTCTTTTTTCTTGCTTGGATTTCCAACAGATTATTAAAAAAAAAAAAAAAAAAAACTGTCCAAATGTCTGTGGTGTCGGTTCTCAAAAATCCACAATGTTCCCGGTGCAGCTCCAAAATATCATGGGGTTGTTTCTCGTTTCGCTATCAGTCTCCCTGCGCGCAGACCGCGGCTTGTCCGCTCCGCTGCCTCCCCGTCACCGCCGAGATCCGTTTAAAACGGATGTAATCTCTTCTTCATAATATCGCTCCTCTCTGCATTGTCCTCGTGGACTCAGCGGCAGCCCTGATCTGAACCCAGCTCATCAGATCCTTCATTACAAATGGAGTCAAGTCCGCCTCAAACACTTTGCCCTCCCCCTTCTGCCTCCCCTGCGCTCCCATAGGTCTACACAGTGCATCGGTGTCTGCAGCCCAAATCACGGCCAATCAGCACACGCGCGCGCACACAAACACACACACGCGCGCGCACACACACACACACACACACACACACACACACGCACACTCGGTTGAGGATGTTTTTTTTTTCAAAAGCATTTTAATAAATGCTCACAGTCTCAGTGAGAATGAATCCTTTACACAGGCTGCTCATTTGTTTTTATACGATACAAAAAAACTGATTATCCATCTAACAGTCCTGATTGATCAGATATACATGTTATTGTTAAAGTGAGAGAAAGTGGGAACATTTCACTGTTTCTGAAAGCCTTCTGACATGGGTGTGAGATGAAGATGACTAGGCCACATTAAATGAAACGCAGGAAAAGTTTGTGTTTTCTATTCATGTCAGTGCCCTGTAGGCCATATTTAACTTAACTACAACACACCCAAATGTGATGAGGATTTCATGCGCATCCTGAAATCAAAACCACAGGTTTACTCTAAAGACACACATATTATCTCATTAAATTATGGAAACATGAAGCCTTATGTCAGCAGCAGCAGCAGCAGCAGAGCAGCAGCAGCGGGTTGACGCGAGCGCGCATCATTTTGATTGGATTACTGTAGATCCTGATAACCAGAGGCATCCAGAGTTTAAAGTTGAAGGGAGTCACTGCGAGGTCAACATGCTGAATCTCTCGCTTACCCAGCTCTACCGATTTTCTGCCGCTTTGTACTCGCGTTTCTCCTGCACTCAATCCAGCCTAACCACAGTCTATATTTATGCAGGGTGTCTGAGGACAGATTTCAATAATAATAAATACCGTGTCAAAAAGAAATTAATTATTATAGCTTGGGTTTTGCGCATTCTGCCTATCTTTTTTGTTTCAAAAATCATCCACTGCAGCTATTACCGTGCCCTGTGTGTGTGTGTGTGTGTGTGTGTGTGTGTGTGTGTGTGTGTGTGTGTGTGAGAGAAGAGAGAGAGAGAGAGTGCCCATCAAGTTTTCGATATGCTCTGATAAAAATAAGCTTATCAATTTATACAGAGACACGCGCAGACACACGCGGTGCCGTTTACCGTTTTTAAGATGACATCATCTTCGCTCACACACACACCGTGTTTGAAAGTGAAAAGTGCGTTTCAAAATATACGATTTAGCTTGCTGTTCTTCTACTGATGACGAGGGTATAATAATAGACCGACAGTCGATTTTCAGCAACAAGCAACTAATCTTTACTTTGCTGAAACGAATTTTTATGACTAATGCAACAAAATAACAATTATGCTTGTAGCTAATTTCACTAATGTCGATCAGACCCATAGCTAGTATATATATATATATATATATATATATATATATATATATATATATGGATATCACATGGATTATATTTGTTTACAGTGGGGTTTAGTTTGAGCCCCTTTGTAACCAACAGGTTAATGATTTGACTTTGCAAGCATGAACAGAAATAAACAAACGTGGCAAATCAAACTGCAGACCTAAATATTGTTTTATATATGAAGAAAGACTACTTTGTAATAAAAACATGTAACTGCATGATGAAGCAAATTAAACAGAGCCAAGATTAATTATTTTAAATTGCTTTGATTGATCTTTTCTTGACTTACGGTCAAGTTACATTCAGTTGAAAAGGTTGACTCATATAAGCCCCATTATTATTATTATTATTATTATTATTATTATTATTATTATTATTATTATTATTATTATTATTATTATTATTATACTGATAATAATAATATTTAACAGACCAAAGATGTTACCACCGGGTAGTTACTGTGTACTGTAAAATAAGTATAATAAAGTATGTTTATTTGATCTAAAAACAAAAAGTTAGTAAAATAGAAGTGAACGTGCTGTTCCTCCAAATGAGTCACACTTTTTAGTCCAAATTAGTGATTTGGTTAAAACTCACCCGTCTGTTTATCGTGCCTCTAACATCAGAGTCTAACAACAGATCTGTTAATTTATTTTGAAAATCAAAATATTGTCGTGTGTTCTTGAAAGCACAAATACAATATTTCCGAAAAGTTCTGACATTTCCTCCGTTGCAGGCTACAATGACACAATCGAACAACATAATACTGTTAATAATGTTAACAAAATATAATAAATAATAAAATAGCCTATTCTCCTGACCTGATTCATTCTGTCGTTGTAAGCTACTTATAAACGCGCATTTTTAATTTGGCAGTCAAAAACACAAATTCATCAATGTTGTGGCCAGGCTATAAAACGTTTCGAATTTGTACAAAATCTATTCTGCTTAATAATAATAACACAACATATTGACAAAAATGACTAATTACTTACGTTTTGAAACGTCAGTTTTAATAACGGTTCAGGTATACACCGCTGTAGTATGCTAAATAATCAAGTGTTAATAAATCATGCACACTTAAAGTTAAGATAATTCTTCCATAAAACTTTTATCATGTTTATGTATCAAAAACCTGATCTTACATTTTTCATTATGTTTATATCTGATTTGATAGAATGCTTTCCTTAATTATATGGAAATATTTTTAAACATATACATATATAATATATATGTTTTATAAAGGCCTGTATAAATCCCCTTTCCAAGATGAAATAATTATTGAAAACTAAAAAAATGATTTTTACTGTAGCATCCTAAAAATAACTGTGTAATTTTTTTGCCAACTGGGCATTGCTTTTTGGATTATAACTCTTTACATTGACTTAAATCCATCAGTTGGTTGGTCTATGCCAAAGAAAAGTGAGAGGTGAAGGTTTCAATAATACCTGAAATGAGGTGGTGGTGGTGGCTGGACTGCTCATTATTGTCCCATCCTGGCTTCAGCTGACTGGATCCTCTGTTCTCTGTCTGGAGGAAGTGGTGACGGGGTCCCAGACCTCCTGCACTCAGCAGGTCTGTCTCACACACCTCCAGCTCGGCCAGAGCGAGTGTGTGCGTGTGTGTGTGGCATTAGAGGGCAAGGTCAACCCATTTCTCTGCAAACAATCACATCACACAGGGCAAAATACATTCCAACCCCCCCTCAACCTCCAGTTTGTAAGGTGGTCTGATGTGGGAACAGAAGAGGGTGGGGGTTTGGCAGCGGTCCAGACGGGGCCTCCGAGTCCAGATGAAGGAAAACCTGTTCCACATTAATATGACTTCATAATACACATGGTAGGGAGACTCTGCTTTCTACACTGGCTTAATTAAATGTTACACCATTCTTTAAAGACAGTGTAATCTGTAAATGTGCTTTCAGGTCAGATCACTTGGTGGTTTATTGGCAAGTGAAGAGGTTTAGATATCATACATCAGCGATCAATGTCACTCAGAGACCTCTAGAAACCCAACATACAAAACAAAACAAAAACCTTGATCGTTAATCATTGCCTCTGTTAGTTTACACTTAAAAGTAGTAGTTATTGATCAGTGTTGTGACCATATACTGTAGGTTGTCACTTACGGCATGCAAGCTGTATTACTGCAATATTCTTCTAAACATTCAACACACTGATCAAACCATTTACATGTAATTGTAGCTTATTGACGTGGACATGCATGAAAGAACGCTCCAGAGAACTTGAGAGAGAACTCTTAGAAAAGTGACTCACTCACTATTATGGTGTCTAGCTGTAGCATCCATTGTGCTTTCATTGATTTAGATAGATAGATAGATAGATAGATAGATAGATAGATAGATAGATAGATAGATAGATAGATAGATAGATAGATAGATAGATAGATAGATAGATAGATAGATAGATAGATAGATAGACGAACGGATGAATGGATGGATTAGATACTTTATTAATACTTGGGAAATTAAAATCAAAGCAGTGAAGTGAAGTGATAGTCTAGCCACCACACCTACACAGAGCTGTGAATAAATGAAAAACTGCCACTTCATTCTCTAGACCATTGAAGAAACAATACAGCTGGATACCATTTCATTAAGAAACTATTGTGAATATAACGTGATTAAACTTCTTATTTGTAGCTAACTAGGGATACCTTTTGGTTAAATAGTCAACCGTTTTCATTCTAATATAACAAAGTTAATTACATGTTTATTTATTTTACACTTCAATTTTATTATCATTGGAACTTTTATTTTGAAGGGGACATACAACACAGGGAACCATTGTACTTTGTAATTGTTTAGCAGCTGGCATGCCATCCACGATTCATATCATACATAATCAAACTTATATTGTAATAGATATTAAAAGGCATCTATGAATACTTTGCTGATGTTTTAAAGTGACAGTTTCTTCAGCTGCATGCGGGCTGATGCTAAATAATGTGGTGAATGAAGTGTGGTGTCCTGCAGCTCCCTCTAGTGGCTTTCATCTGACAACAAGTAAATAACAGTGGAACAGTGGAAAAGCAAAGAAATAAATGCGACAAAGTTGTCTTCATTATATACTACCTGTTTGAGCTCAAACAATTGAACTAGCAACATAGCATAACCATCCAGGGATAGCGACAGGAAAATGACTATGTCTAAAATCACCAGAGTGTGATGGCATTAGGAAGAAGCAGAGACATGGGAGAGAGCAGTCTGGTGCAGATTCATTCATGTGGGAAGATTAACATTTAGGGAGCAGTCTGCCCTCAGAGCTGCTGTCACTCACAGGCGTCAAACTGAAGTGCTGTGTGACCTTTACATCATGATTGTGCACACACAGAAAAGAAACGTAACCTCATGTGTTTATTTTGTGTTGCCATTTTTCAGACCTTTTTTCTTTATTGGCTCTCACCCTGTTTGCACATTAAGGCTGTGAACAAATATTCATGGAGATATGAAAAACTCCCCAGAGAAGTTGATTATATTTTTGGGAGGTTTTACAACAGTGTGTCAAAGCCTCACACAGTTTTTTTTTTTTTACAGGACCAAAAGTACAAGCTGTGAAGTTTGTTATACACAAATAACAACCGTCCCCAACAACCGTATCCCGTCCCTCTCAATTGTTTTCTTTTCTTAAACTTTCATCCCTCTCTACATCACCACTGGTCCTGCCACATGTTTCTGCTTGGATTTCTCTCAGTACCTGGAGGAGCTCTGTCTTTAACAGACTGAAAACTCATTTTAACCTAGCTGACATTTCACAAGCACTCAGGGCCTTTTTCTTTACCCACAACACAATCTAAACTGTTCAGTGGAGACATTTTATTCTCTTCGGTCCTGCAGCCACACAGCTGCACTGCGAGGCACAGAGGGGAGTGGACAAGGTCAGGACAGAGTTTCAGGCATTTTACCTAATGGACCTTTGTACTGGACGTGTGAAACACTTCACTTAACACAGCCTCTGGGCACTAGATTGGCATGTGAATGGCGTGCGTGCTTGTGTGACCTTCATATGCATTAGTTTAAGGTGACACAGTGTTAAAGGTCTTGACCCTCCGCATGCCTGGCAGTTGGGACATTTCTGCATTTGGGAGAGAAAACACAGATAAAACTTCTATCAAAAGCTAATTCAGAAAACTTTTAGTTAGTTTGGGCTACAACTGACATTAAATGTGGATTGACCAAGCAGCCACTAGATGGGAGTGAAGAGTGTGAAAAGTCAAACTGAAACAAACTCGAAAAGTTTGAGTTGATCAAAAACAAGGTGAATAAAATGCATCATTTAATGTACAAGAAAGAACATTGACATTATACGCAGACAGACGAGTGTACACAGCTTCAGAAAACGGAATTAGGCGTGAACATGGTACCACATCAATGAAGTCTTAAGGTGAACCTGAGGAGGTTCTGAGACTACTGGTGTAACAACACAACGTATCTGAGGAATTATCTGAGAGGAAGCTGTAAATTCTGCTGTGAAAGCAAAAAACATAAGTAAAAATGAGAAAAGCAAAGTGTGGAATTACAGTTAAATCACCAGAAGTAGTGGCACATTTTCCCACATAATGCTGGAATGCTGTCAGTTGTACTTTGATGTTGGTAGTACATTCTACGACAAGTACCATCTAATACACTGCTGTATTAATGCAGTACCTTGTTACAAGCTAAGAGAGGAGTCACAGTTTCCTGACAAACTATCCTTAAGCCAAGTATTAAAGGCTTCTGTTCAAAATCTAGTGCAAACACATAAAAGCTACTGCTGAAAACAGAACAGCTAACAGTTAGCATGTGAGTGCATGTACCTTTTTAACGAGACCTCTACCCTTATACTACCCCCCCATCCCAGAAATCTGATTAGATGTTAGTAATAAAATGTTTGCTAATCATTAATGAAGGTAAGTTAATGTCACATAATGTTTGTCTCAGGAAGAAAGAGGCAAGAAAAACACCACCTTTTCTAAAAGTATTTTGTGTTGCTTGAATATAAAAAAAACTATTGACTGAAATGTGTTTAAATGTCTTTAAACACTTCTTGGTGAATACTTCTAGCGGGGTTGAAAACACGTTCTTTATGACAGAGTTATATATCTCCGAGGGGAGCCAAGTGCAACTGATTGAAAGCATGTGCCATACTTTGTAAGTCTGCAAGAACAATTAACAACAAGATTATTCAAGTTTTCAGAGGAAGTTGCACTAAAAATTCTCCATCATACTTCTTCACAGTCCTGTGAACAACAAACACTGTGCCTCTTGGTCCCCTTTCAGCTGGGTCCATCCTTCGTCTGCATTACAGCTACAAAACCAGCAGAAGGCCCCAATCTCAAATCATGGCATCCAGGCAGATGGTCACAGTGTCACTTCATTAGCAGGGAATACTATTATTAAAAGTCACATTCATTTTAAAGCAAGTACCAACACTCAAGTCCACACAGGAGTCTGGACAGACTTTACTGAACTTAGACGTCCGTGGTGCGGATGCTGTCGTCGTCCAGGCTGAAGGGGAAGCAGCCGGTGTGAGACTGAGGCTGCGAGCGGTGCCTCCGACGCCCGCTGGCCACATCTCCTGATGCTGTGAGGATCCCCAGACCGCTGATTGAAGCTGCTGCAGGTGCATTGGGGCAAGAGGTTGGGGCGGAGAGGGAGTTGGAGGAGGAGGAGGTGGAGGAAGAGGTGGAGGAAGAGGAGAGAGAAGGCAAGGTGGGCACAGAGCTGAAAGCACTGTCTTCATCCTCTGCATCCAGGATGGAAGGCTCACACGGAGGGACAGGCGTCCAGGGCTGCCAGCCCGGCGCCACAGAGCAGGACTTGACCAGTGCAGGTCTGCGCTCATCACTCTGTTGGCCTCGAGGCGCTGAGGAGGCATTGGGACTTCGATAGAGAGAGGACGCACGTTTAAATGAGAAACCCTGCAATGACAAAGAAATTATCAGTGCTCGTCATATGCGCATGTCAAGTTTTTGTCCTCAATCTAAGGATTGTAGATTTTTGTGTGTCAAGGGGAGAGACAACAGAGATACCTTAGGGGGACCTCTGAAGTCCTGGATCTTCATCTCAACATCCCTGATCCAGCCATACATCTCCTCTGGAGAGTCTGTCTGTAGGAAAACATAACCAGAAGATACAGTAAATATCTTATCTTCTCTCCTATCTGCACTTATTTTCACACTACCTATTATAGTGGTTTGTCCTATTGTGTTGTGTCACTGGTGATACTCTAGATTGTTCTTACTCTCAACGAAAGATTTATCCTAATAACTGCAGGCAAAGAAATGTTTAGAAATAATCATCAGTCACATCCCTATTTTATGAAGTATAATGTGTTTAACATGAACATCAGCTATCTGGTTTTATAGAACTTTCAAATATCAATAACCAGCTCTAATTTAAATTTGTAATTCAAGTTTTATTTTAGTTTAAGATGATTTTTTATCTGCCGTCCACAGTTGCGCCATGACCATGGTCTCAGTGTAATCTATTTATGTGTTGTTTTTTTCAGTTTACCAAATGTTTGTCATGCTTCCTTTTTTTTTTTTGCACAGACAAAAACAAAATGCGCTCATGCTTGCAACCTCTCTCTTCCAACACTGATCTGACCCCCAACATCTCAGTCAGCTGTTCTCCCAGGAGGGGTGGAAGGATGTTATTGTTGTTATGGTAACAGATGGCATTGCCTGTTACACAAAAACAAACCTTTAATGCTCCTAAAAAAAGAGCCCGTGCCACACATCAGCAGCAGAGCATTTAGAGCCAACAACTCAAAGCATCAGGTCAGAATCACCTAGGACTATAGACCCTCTCTGCTCCGGCTAGCAAGATAACTTCTATCTAATCATGTTTTCACCCAGAGCCGGACCCAGCAGATTATATAACTTTTGCGGAACGAAGCCTCTGATTGGTTGGTCTTTAAAAACGGGATTGTACCTGAATGTAGAAGGTTCGGGAACTGGTGATGATCTCAAACAGGTTATCTCTCAGCAGGAGATCCCTGATGGAGACACATAGTGGGAAATTATCATGCTGAATAATACAATGGGCCAAATATCAGCAGTGTGCTGCAAATCAAATTTTATTTTTTTCTGTATTCATATCTTTATTGGGAATTATACAGGAAGTGGCCGGGCATACACTAGACATTATTAGAAATAGTCGAGACAACCTCATCTTCTCTGTTCAGTTGTTCTCTTTTGTCATTTACTCTCGTCATGTGTGCATGTGTAAGTTTAGCTGTTCAGAATATATACAAAATAACATTGTACATTGGACATTTTAATCAAATAAAGCATTACTTGTACCTTAACCCCACCTTTAAAAAAAGATAAAAGGTTGAAACTAAGTCTAAATAAAATAACTGTTAATGAAAAAAACGGACAAATAAAAAGTCAGAATTACGTGATTTCTCTTTAAAAAGTTGGGGTTTTATATTTAATAGGGGAAGGACGTGTCTATGATGAAAAATGAGAAAGCACAACAATAGTAATAACTCATTTTTGTGGAGAAGGTCCAGATAAAAATAAAGGTTGTTTGAAGAGTCTATGAAAAAAGAGAAATATTGAGAAAGCTCTCCTCAGAATAAACTTCCCTGAATTTCAGAATATCAAACTTTTAACTAGTAACACTTCAATGTTAGCCTTTTTGTTTGTACACTGGATGTTGGATGTTGTTTGTATGTGTTCAAGTGTAATCTGCTGTTATCCAAATATTCACTAGAGAGACAACCAGATGGAGAAAAAAGTAAAATGGTGGGATAATTTGACTCAGTGATTCACATTTGACTCACCCTGACTTGACGAGACATTCATGGACCTTCTGAATGTCCCTCAGTGGAACAGCTCGGAGAGGCTCCTTATCCTGGAATATACATAAGCACAATTCAGACATGGATATGGACAAATACCTCAGTCACACAAAAACATCCACACGTGAGAGGAAATACAAAACGCCTGGCTGCGCACCATCTCAGACTTGTAGTAACTGACTGCATTGTCATCTAGGGTGAAAAACCTCCTTTTCCAGCTCTTCCTCTGAAAAGACACACACACACACACACACACACACACACACACACACACACACACACACACACACACACACACACACACACACACACACACACACACACACACACACACACACACACACACACACACACACACATTACAGTTTATTTTCCACATGCAGCTTTTTTTACTTAAACAGTTTATCAGTTATGGTTGGGTACTTACCACATTTCCCTGTTTGACACAGTAACCACACCTTAGCACGCCTGGCCGATTGCCCTTCCTCTCTCTCCCGTCTGTCTCTTCGCACTCATTCTGAAACATTTCATCATAACCATCTTTAATTTCATTACAACAATTGTGGTCAATGTTACCACCATTGTTAAAATACATCAGATTACACAAAAAGTGGTATTGGAGGCTGAGAGCAAGCTGTACTCTGTTTTACTTTTCTGAAAAAATATACAAAAAGAATGCTAATTAACGCTAATTCTGGCTTCTAGCATCATCATTGTCACATTTATTATTGTCATAGTAACCACATTGGTTTTAGCCTCCTCTTTCTGACCTGGATGGTAGTGTGCACCACCACGCCGCCGATGATCTCAGTCTTGTAGGCTTGCTGTCTCTTCCCTCCCTGAGTGTTGCTGATGACTGCGGTTACATCGGACCTTGGAGGTGCAGGGCCAGACTTAGGAACCTGTCAGCACAGCAACAGGTAGGAGAATAGTAACTAGCATTGCATTAAAAAGTACAGATTAGTGGGTAAAGCTTGCTACTAATTGCCAGGGGTTAGAGGAGTATTTCCCACTGGGAGTCTCCATGCTGCCACAGTACAACTGGAATATGTTCTGCATGAAAACATCCACCCTAGTCTTTAGGGTTCTTCGAATTTTATCATCCTTTACCAGCAAGGCACTTGACACAAACCAGGGAACAGATCTCGCATGGCTGAAAGTCAAAGATAGGTTATGATACAATCTATTTGGAAATTCAATAGTTTTAAAACAACCAAACTACTTGTATTCAAAAATATTCAGCAGCACTGAGACATGTCGCAAAGCGACGCTAATAGGCACGAAATTGGCATTGATAAAGCGTTGTAGAATGTGATACTACCTCTCTTTATCCCCGAAATTCTAAGCAAATGTTACTGTGCGCATTACTGTCAGCAGCGACGGGTCTCTCTGTGGTCTGGACGTGGGCTACTGAAACTACCTCATTTTTTTTCCAAAAAGTTGTCAATCTTTTTTTTAGAGTTGTCTTTTTGAGAACCGATGCCTCACTTCACAGCTAAACAGTTTAATATTATAACTTTTTTTTTTAAGTAACCACAGTTATCAAACACGGAGGGGTCCCATTACACTTCCTCAAACAAAGACAAATAAAACACAACAGTTACTATATATTCACAAAAAGGGTTTTGAGAAACAACTTAAGAGATTACTTTTGAAAACATGACAGCAAAAATCAAGCTCATGCTCTACAGTATGAATGTGCAAATACATTTTGATTTCTTTATTTAAGTACTGTATTGCAATTTAGTGTCTTTTATTTCATGTTTGGTTTTGATGTAATTTTATTGTGATGGGTATAATAGTGGCATTGCAATAATTTTATTTACTGTATGTAATGTTAAGTGTCTACATTTGCTGACTATATTATATGTTCTAACATGGACCCAAGAAAGTGTAGTTGTTGCCACAGTAATGAGTCTGACTAAGCATCCAAATAAACAATGAACCATTAACTAACTGAAAACAATATAATATAGTCACAAGTTAGCTCATGAGTTAACAAAACATTATTAGGATATGAATGTGGAGGTAATTTGTCCAAAAGAAATGGATGCATATCGGCACTCATAATCAAACACTGTTGCACCTCAACAACAAATAAACTAAATAAAGTTATTTAAGTTAATTTATTTTGTTGTTTATTTATATTCACTAGCATGCAAAAAGAAACAAAGAAATCATTGCTACTCCCTTGCTTTGATAAAAATATATATATATATATACACACCAGTTAACCTCGTATGTTACCGTACAATGCATTAATTTTGTCCAAAATGACTTAAGATAAGTGGATAAGAGAAACAAGAGCTACATGTTATCAGAAATGTAACTACATAAATTTTTTCTATATATAAAACAGATGTGCCTTTAGTGCTGCCAACTTCATAAAGACCTAGCAAAAAAAATACTAGTAAATATCTAGAATAAGTATAACAAGGGTCGTCCTGGTGGCGTGAGACAAGCACTAAATAACTCCAATGACTAGACGGATCCCAGCCTGAGACCTTTGTTTCATGTCAACCCCCCCTCCCTTTATGTCATGTCTGTAATTTTACTATAAAATCATACTCTCTGAAGTATGAAATAAAATATATATGTTGATGTAGGAGCAGCCCATGCAAGCTTGTTCTGTGTGAACAAACACATTTGTTTCTTATCTTAAGCTAAAATTATACCTCCACCCACCGAAAAAAAATATTAATAGAAATATCATGTGAAGGGCTTTATTTAAAGCATTCTATCACTTAAAAATAACTGTGTGAAATGTTTTAGTCTGTGCTTTGCGTTATTTCCTGCATTTACATCAGGTCCATTCTGCTTTAAGAAGTATCTCATTGAGGCCAAGTACGTTGAGAAAAGGCAACAGAGAAGCCCTCCCATCAAAGAGGAAGTGAAAGAGAGTGAGCGGTGCTGCTTCCTGTGTCAGTGTGCAGGTAAGACAAAAACAGAAATACTTCTGTCATCTGGAATGTTGTCAGTCAACAAGACCATGGTCATCTCGCTGAACACACAAATATTATGCAAATTTGCTAACTGTGCATGGCATGCTCACTTACACACTTACAATGGAGTTTTTGACACCTCCACCACAGTGATGTCTAAGTGTGTGTGCGTCATCGCTCACATTCATGCACATTCACAATTTCCTCATTCAAGTGTGTGAGAGGGTATTTGTGGGCAGTGTGCTGCCATTTGCTCAGGTGGAAGCAAACCCCTTATCTGCTAGTTTAGTCTTTTTCTAACCTCACGCTAGACTAAGACATATGGTTATAATATCATGTATGTGTGCAGGTTTGTGTGTGTTGCACTCACTGTGATCTTGCTGGCCTTGTTGAGAGCAGCCACCCAGTCCCTCATGTCAGTTACATCGTTGGCTTGGAGGAAGTACCTCCGGGAAACTGCATTGATGACTACAGAAATCAAAATAAATTTCATGAATAACCACAATAATTGCATTATATCATTATATCACATGCGTAAACAAAATTAATGCCATTGTGAGCTACTGCATAAGCATGACTCAGTGCTTCTCCAAAAAAACTCACCAAAACAGAACTCTGTCTTTGGCTTCTGCTTTGCTGTTGCTTCGCTCACCTGAGAAGAGAAGACAAAAAGAAAATAGGGGAGACAAAGGCAGAGAAGAGGAGACAACAGCGGGTGGCAAAAGGAAAGGAGACAAAAGGAAAAGGAAATGAGCCAAAAGGGGGTGAAGAGGAGACAAAGGCAAAGAAAAGGAGAGACAGAAGGAAAAGAAAGGTGACCAAAGGAGAGAAGAGGAGACAAAAGGGGAAGGAGAAGAGACAAAAAGGAAATGAGACCAAAAGAAAGGACACAAGGGGAAGGAGAGGCGAGACAGAAGGAAAGAAGATGAGACAAGGAGAGAATAGACAAAAGGAAAAGAGAGGAGACAAGAAAAAGAGTAGAGAATTGAAGAGGAGAAACATTTTAATATATTTGCCATCTATTTGACTCAGTGTCCAGGGAGGAGCTGTCAGCATTACAGTGCAGTGCAGCCAGATGTCATTATCTCTGGTTAGCTCAGCGAGCACTCTGCCATCTGGAAAACTTCACAAAGTCTGCTTCTGCATGTGACTGTTAACTACAGATAACTGTGATCTGTGCAGCCTATTTACATGTTTCTATTTGTGCGAACCGCTCAGATGTCTCCTCTGTATGTATATGTATGTAGTTCACTACAACCCACAGCAAAGTAAAGTTTACCTTAGAGATGTAGGTTAGTTTCAGGCTGCCAACAAAGCTCGCTCCACTGGGCAAGTTCTGCATAAAAACACAAACACACTGACTCGTCATTGTCTCAGAGTCCAAGGTTACATAGCTCCCATTGGTCAATTTAATTTCCTCTTGTTGTTTGTACAAGTGAGTGTCATCCATGTGTGTGGAGCACCTGAGGGTTGTCCATATACCACAGAAGAGCATTTTCTTGCGTGTCGAGGATGAAGTATCGCCTCTGGAAGCGGCAGCTGTTCTCCTTCTCCTCGACATCCAGGAAGCCGCATACGCGGTTCAGCCGGTCCACGTATGGCATGCTGCTTCTATCACATATCACATGGACACACAGACGGACTGATACTCAGGTCACATGGTCAACAGGAGGCAAACATGTAAACAGAGCAACAGAAGAAGATGGACTTATAGGACAGAAAGGCAGATACAGGCAGATGTGGAGGAGAAACCAACTTTTACACACACACACACACACACACACACACACAGAACGAGACCCGCTCGCACTCAGCAGTTTTTCATGTGACGTGATTGAGGCTGAGCAGCAAACCATGAAGCCAGAGGCTGAGCTGAGGCCCTGCACCACAGCCAAAAATTACAGACTGCACTCAAGATCTGCACACACGCACATTTCCACTGGCCAGGGAAGAGAGGAGAGGGAGGGAAGGAAGGAGGAATGGGAGAAAGAGGAGAGGAAAGGGAAGAGAGCTGATGAGATGTATTTATTAAGATGATGCAATGCCTATGAATCACTGAGCTGTTAACTGATTTCTTAACATAATCAAGATTCAATCAGACACTCAGGTATTTGTGAATAATAATGCTGAATTGAATAATGAATGCTTTTCAGTACAATTTTATCTATGACACACATCTGTGCATGAAAGTACTTTATTTATTTTTGAGGGGTAGGAGTCAGAAGACTTGTGCCATAATGAGAGCTCTATTTCATGATCGCCTGCTGAAGTTGCTGAAGAAACTTTCAGTCCCTCCACATGACATACTGCACATAGATGCACTGAATCAAAAGATACAAAGACATTTCTTGCACATTTCCCTTTTCATAAGTCCTTTTCTCCATAGTTGAATTTACTGAAAGGACTTGTATGTAATAAAAAAGTAAAATGTAACATGGCCACAAAATTGAATATGGTGGCTAACTAGACCACATCTGTGTCTGATTTTTATTTATTTATGAGAACAAAAATAAGGTAAGTGACAGTTATACATTATAAATATATAATCAGGACTGAATGGCTGAGCCCTCTGCCAATAATTTTACAAGACTGTCGTGAATTTCCATGAACATTTCCATGACTACACTCATACACATGACCCAGCAAAGAATAGACAAACAGAGAAACGGAGAAATGACAGCAGACTCAGTCTGCATCTTCACTGCGCTGGTGCAACTCGTGTGAAACTATTCAACGGTCAACAGTCAGAAAAATGCTTCACTTTGAAACAGCTTTGAAAAATGTATGGGATGTGTTTCTGATTGTGCAACCTTTATTTCATTTTCCTTTAAAATAGGCCAAATTCACAGAAACAAAGAGAAAATGATCAGGTCACGCAGACACACACACACACACACACACACACACACACACACACACACACACACACACACACACACACATAAACAAATGTGTGGAACGTGTTTCTGATCGTGCAACCTTTAAAATAGGTCAAATATACAGAAACAAACAGAAAATGATCAGGTCATGCAGGCACACACCCACAGACACCCACACCCACACCCACACACACACACACACACACACCATTTTGGGTATCTGAAAACAGGCTCAACTATTACAGGGTTAAGCCGCGGTACGATTGTGGCATTGTTGGCAAAATACCAATAAATATCAGTCCAATAAGTATTTAGGACATTTCAACAAAATGTAAGTACTTCTGCTTTGAAATGTAACAGGATAACACAATAAACATATTTCAATAAATGTAAACACAGTTTGTGTGTATGAGGGCAGAACCCAGTGTACAGATCACGGCAGTGATATCAATTTCACTGTCTTAACAACATCCAGGGCCGTGACACTCAGTGACATCTGTTTTATACGTGGAATAAGGTGAACATCTTTTCTGATACAGAAACTGATTCAAAATGATGTCAGTTATACTCTACCAATTGTGTTTCATACTTCCATGAAGTTAAAAAAAATGGGTACAATCAAGGCAAATAAAGTACAAAACAAACATTGTGGATGTACCACTTTGGGCTCTGGCTAATTTGGTCAATTTGGCAATCAATCAATCAATTAATAGAAAAACTAATCAGCAGATTAATCCATAATGAAAATAATCTTTAGTAGCAGTAACAGCCACAGAAGACATTTTGAGTAATTTTACTTTAAATAGGCTACTTTAAGTAGGCTAGGCTACATTTTCTTGATTACATTTGAATTATTCTTACATAGGCTTTTCTTAATTCATATTTCCAATGCAGGACTTGTATGTACAGTATTTGTAACAGAGTATGTTTTACAGTGTGGTATTAGGACATTTCTGGACTAAGGGTTCTAAATACAGTACTTCCTTCACCAGTGCTGCTTTCTAATGACAGCTGGATATTCACATTATTGACCACAGTGCCGGCACGAGCTTCACTCAATGACCAGTCTGAAGATCACGCGTGCACATATAACGTGATTATGAGCATGCAATAAAAAGTTTTATACGATCTGGCATAATTACTCAGGGACACCTGAAAGAACATTTGTTCAGCATAGATCCAACGACGCAACGGCCTGCCACACCTAAAGTACTGTACCCTACGCACACATATAGGCTATCACGCACGCGCACGCACACACACACGCACGCACACACACACACACACACACACACACACACACACACACACACACACACACACACACACACACACACACACACAAGTGCCACTGTCGATTTACTACTCACCCGCTGTGGAGTCAGTGTGCGCCACAGCCAGCGCCCCGCACGGCTCCGAAGCACGGAGGAGAGACCCGAATCAGGCAAATAACAAGCATGTTAGACAAACTTTCAAGAACTTTAACAAACAGCGGACATTAACAAAGCCGGCATGCATCAGGCTCTCACACTCTCGTCTGTTTGTTTGTGTGATCGGATTACAGAAGAGATATCTTTTTTTCCGGGTTGGACGTTAGGTTATTAGAATAAACCAGCCCCGGATGTGATCTATGTGTCTTCTGCTCCGGCCTGGGTCCTCCTCTGCCTCCTCCTCTAGTCTGCTTCTTTTTGGTTTTCAACGGCGTATTTAAGTGCATTACCACCACCTTCTGCTTCGGAGTGAGGATCAGAGATTAGATGATATGATTCATATGTATATAATATTCCGGTTTCTCTGAAAGAGACAGAGAGAGAGAGAGAGAGAGAGAGAGAGAGAGAACCCTGTATTTAATTGACAGGTTTATTATTGTTTTTGTATTTAGTGTATGAGTTCCAGCCCTCTATACAATGCGCAGTATTTTTCTTCCTGCAACTGAATGCTATCTCTTTTCTCAGGTGTCAAGTTGAGAACTGGGTCAAACTCACACACACACACACACACACACACACACACACACACACACACACACACACACACACACATAAAAGAAGTGAGTGTAAATCTGGATAAACAGGTACACAGTAAAGAATAATGTTATTCATACACCTGCTATGGGAGGTGAGTGGTAACAGGTGCAAGAAGATGTGCCAAAAGCAGTGGTCACAAAAACTTGACTTCCTGTACTTTAACAATGGGACTACAAAATTGTAATATGTTCCACTAAAAGCAGGATTTTAGAAATCCTGAGGTCATGAGTCTAAATACACGGAATACTAGGAATACTAACTCCCTTTAATTTAAATGGATGTAGTTTTAGGCCTTAAAACAGCCAATTTAAAAGATATCTGGTCTAAAAAATTGAATCAGCCTCAAAACCCCAAAATATGTCATCTCTAAAGATGGGATATCTGGGCACAATTGATATTGTTTGTTTATGCAAAGATGCTTAGGGAAATAATATATCATACATATATATGGTTGTAACACTGAAAATAATAACTTTTCTTTAGTTGTCAATTACTTGCTTGGTTAAAGCCAACAGGTTGTCTGGGATTGTTGGGTTCAGTTACAACATGCAGAACAACAAGTAATCTCACAGTGTCAACCATGACAAATACCATATAGCTCAAATATATTTCAGTCGCTGGTTCAAGTCCCTGTTCGGACCAAAGTATGGTGGTGGACTGGTAGCTGGAGAAGTGCCAGTTCACTTCCTGGGCACTGCCAAGGTGCCCTTGAGTTCTTGAACCCCCAACTGCTCGGGGTGCCTTTCAATGGGCAGCCCCCTCACTCTGACATCTCTCCATTAGTGCATGTATAGGTACTGAGCATGTGTGTGTAATTCAGGCCTGTGTGTAATGTGTGTAATAACTGTGTGTAAGGTGTAATAACAACATAGTGTAAATTGTAATTTCCCCTTGTGGGATTAATAAAGTATACATTATTATTACTATTAAACATATGAAACAAACCTCAGAAACTTGAAGCAAGCAGTAGCATGAAGGGGCCGATCACTCAAAGCCGTTGGAGGAATTTCAGGTGTTGCTGATGCAGAATGGTCATTTTCAGAGAGTTACATCGCTGGCAGAATAATATGTGTTTTAATGTTGTTGGTGATCCAGGTTCTTGGCTTCACTACCCTATCGTACAATGCATTTTATCTTCTGTTCTTATCTTGTATTTCTATATAAAATCTTCATCTGCAAGAGGAGTAACTTCAATTCAATTCAGTTTATTTAGAAAGGGGACAGTGCAAATTAATACAACACATGATTTCCCATGAGTTAAAAAAAGACAGAATTAGCCAAAAAGCTATTTTTCATCTGTAGTCCTATGCCCTTGATGTTAAAAAAGGCTTTTTAAAATACAAAGAAACATCGAACTTATGTGTGTGTAAAAACAACTTAAAACAGTAGTTCAGTATTGCTTCATACTAAGGTTTTACACAAGCTTTACACAAAGGTGACCACAATTTGAGTCCTGTGATGTAACATTGTGATAGATGAACCGACCTGCCCTCCTGGCTTTTACACTCTACGTCTAATCATGAATCTGGGTTTAGAGTTTCCTCACATGTATAATCTTCCTTGGTGCTGAGCCTGTCACCTTTATGAAATTAAAAAAATATTTTGTACAGGAGTTATTTGGTATTCTGCTTTATTTTTAAGCTTTAGGCTAATTTGTGTCCTCATGTTAAGAGGAAGTGGTTGCACGCCATGTGACCTTGCCTGAAGAGAGAGACCTACCTCGCTGATTTTAATATCCTGTGGCGACTGCACACGATTCAAGTTACACAGTTGCTGAAGGAAGTCCTGATGTTTCTACAGACCCTGCTGCTTCTCTTGAATATCACAGACTATTTTCTTTCTACTGTATGCATGCTTGTACATCACGTAAACACACATTTCTATCAAATGTCACAGCAAGGTGATCTCAACCACACACAAATACACACTGTACACACACATTAAAAAGTGTATGTGTCTTTAATCAGACAAGCTTGCATGCACACAAAAAGTAAGCACTAAACACACCATTGACATATTTAAACAATTTATGAAGATTGTGATGTAATATGTTAAATAACCTACTTTCCTTTCTGGTAACCATTTTAACAACCCAAGTGAATAATGTGGTTCTATGGCATCAAGCAAGCTAAACACCAGCTGAGGCACCCCAGCACCTATCAAAACCACACCCGTTTTAATAAAAACCATGGGTATGTCTACTTCCCTTTGTACATATTTATTCACCACAATCACTCTTAAAATCACCTGAAAGTGAACATACCACTATAGATAATTGATAGATAATGAAGTTGCTATTCAAGTTCTTGATGATACATTTTTTTTTTAAATGACACAATCAATGTGCTGAAGGTCGTATTTATAGGACAGACAGTCTTCCCTGCACCAACAGTCATCCAAAACACACTTTTTTTTGTCTTAAACCACAGGAAAATCTCTGCCACATTCTGTACCACTCGCTGAGGGGTACAGAGTGTCAAAAAGAGGAGAAGGTGGATGGATAACAACCCAGCAAATGACGATGAATGAATCCCTGGATGGAAAATAAGTGGAGGCGTTTACAGCTGACTGGTGGCCACACGCAGCAGCAGGGCCGTGATCAGCAGGACAGGGCTGGAGGCTACAGCCCCTGCACTGTTGCGATGGTGGCTCCGGTGGGGCCCATTACAGTCGTCGCCAAAACAGCAGTCCATCTTGGCTCCGGAGCTGACGCCATGGGCCTTGTCACAGAAAGCCTTGTATGTGCACGACTTCATCACTGTGCCTGGAAAGAGGCGAGACAGAGCGAGGGATGCGTGAGGCGTTCACAGTTTGATTGCTTTGCAGTCATTGAAGACTGGCCACTTGTATTAATTTTGTATGACGCTGTGAACCCTGGGAACTCCCACACACACACACGCACGCACGCACGACACACGCACGCACACAAAGATAATGAATGTATGTAAGTAACCAACCTACTTGAGTTGCATGTTTTCCTGGGTTTGTATGTGCACATTTACTCACTGGGTCCTGTAATGGTGGAGCAGGCGTCAGCGTACTGAGGGCAGGGGGTGGAGCCCTGTCGATTGCAGTCGTCATCATTGGACGCCACGCATGTGTGACATTTGAGGGTGTGGCCTTTGCAGACAGAACAGGAGAGAGCACCTGACTTGAGACTAAGCATATATGTTCACAGGCAGGTGTAAGCATGCAGACACACAACCACATGCTTTTCTTAATAGTCCATTCACCCCAGACTGCATCCACGCACACAGGCACATATACTTGCAGGTAAATTGAGTTGAGAGCTACACATGGCTGTCAGTTCCTTCCTCAAATTTATGACTGGGACACAATTTGCATACAATTACAGTTTTCTTTCCGATTGTTACAACAGTGGTCACAACTGAAGCCACATGTGCAAAACTCTAACCACAGTCTGCATTACCAACAGTCACCTGAAATAAACAGTTGACGTCTCCTGCAAAACTCATTCCAGGCAACACTCAACTCTTAACACACGTCTCAAACAGGCTCAGTGCAGCCAAACACTTTGAACAATCCTCACTGAGATGACACACACTGACACTCAGAACACACTGGCATCAAACACCAATACATAAATTAGAAACTTTTAACCTTTAAAATTTGAATCATTTGAGTGACTTAACACAAATCTGTATTTCCTAAAGAAAAAAGTAAAGTTCTTTCACAAGAAAATTTTCATTTTATAGCAATATATACAGTTTTTTTGGTAAAAAAAGAAGGAATAAAAATCAGCTGTTTGCTTCAATATAGATAAATCCTTATTTTGTCTGTAGTAATTTACATAATTACTGATAAAAAGTTACAAACTAAAGGAACATAATATTAACAAGAATTGTGGGGCCAATTCTGCCTTTCCAGCATCAAGCCACAAGTTTTCATCAACATCACATTGGATGTCTTTTCTTGCCATGCACTTGGCAAAGGACCTTCTAGAGTGTCTTATCCATCCCTGGCAGTCCTAAGGACTCATGTCCCCACATCCAGCATTCAAAGTGACATTCGGTGGATCAATACAGATGCAACGGTAGATCTTTATAGATTGGGTTGCACTCTCAACCCTGCTTCTCAAAATGAGAGACCATGATTCACAACATGGTCTGTAAGTGTAGCCCTTATTTCATCAGAAATTACAGCTCTTTCTCTTTTTCTTGGTCTTCCTCCTTGCATCTGCACTCCCACCGCCACTCTTCACCTCCTTCCTTGGTCCATTTCCAAAAAAGGTTTTCCCTACATATATACTTTATGTGTTCACTAGCAAGTCAAGACACCTGCTTAAGCCTTCAGCTGAAATTGCAATCAGCAGTGTTTGAAATGCACCAGGATGAAAATTTGAAATGCGTGGTTAACCGTTTTAATAGCGGTGTGTTTGAACAAAGTGCTGGAAATCCACAGTGTTGTGCAGGTTGTGGTTATATTCATGGGATACGTGTGTAGAGTTTTGAAAACTGTGTTCAAGCAATGAAAAATGAACTAGAGTTTGGTCCACATGAATTGCTGCTGTGCATACTATGGTTAGGGTTTGGCACATGTACAACATATACATCATTCACCCCCCCACAGGTTTAAATCTGTGACAGAATAACATGTAAAAATGCCCCAAATTGCACAGGTCTCCAGCCAAAACAGATTTGCTACTGCATAAATTAAGAATTTTCCACCAAGGTCTGCTTTTAGGACACAAAAATTATGGATCCTCTGTATCACTGTGCTTCTGTAACCTCTCAGCAAATGATCTGCCAGCTGCTGATCAACAAAATCCTTCCCCACTGCCAAAACTCTAAAATCCAGTGGAATCAGTTGTAGAAACTTACTGTGGCAGGCCAGAGAGATGAGCAGCAGCAGGGCAAGGGCATTCTTCATGGCAGCTGGTCGATGGTCACGACGTCTTCCACGGAGTCCAGAGAAAGAATGGATGAGCTGAGTATCTAATGGAGGGGAGGTGGAGGACAAGGGGGGGTTAGCCACGGGAAGGTGTTTGAGCGCATTAAGGTCTTATCTCTGTAAGCTCTATGTATGCTGCACAGCCAGCAGCCTCTGGTAATGGACTTAACTGAGCGAGCTTTAACAGGGAGACACAGTTACAGTTCAGTGTTATTAGCCAAATGTTTTTTCAGTTTGTTTGAATATTGATTTTACAACAGTTTTTCAGAATGAAGCTGAAGCATCACAAAAAGCTAAAGGGCACTATTCACTCACGTCACCGTTTGAGCATGGATGTGTAAGAGTGAGACTAAAGCTAAGGCCATGACACAAAACATGACTGTAAACTGCAAAAACACAAGTAAAAAAACTAGAAAAACCTTTAGTAGAACAAATTATATTTTTTATTTTTATTGAGGAAAATGTACACACCCACTCCTCAGCACAAGTAAAATCCTCTTTACAATTACAATTATTGGGATGTGACATTAGAATGGCACAAATATAAACTGTGGCACATAAGTGGGTTTGTCTTGTACATGGTGGTATAGTGTCTGGGTATCAGACATTAAAACCTTTTCAATAGTGACTGACTCCATATAACTGAGTACTGAAACTGTAAAGTGCAAAAACATTTGAACTAAATGGCTAGTCAGATTTTCAGTCTCGCTTCAGTTTCTTTAACTAATTATTGCCTCATTTAAATCACAGATTTGCAAATGTCCTACTGTATTATATTGAGGAAAATAGTAGTTTGTGTTAAGCCTTCAATAAATATTGATGTGGCAGAGATATTTGGCCTATTTTGTTAAATGGAAAGAACATTTCTTCAACAGAAAAAGGCAAGTAATGATAAAAGTGTTACCGTTACTAAGTCACACCCTGCTATGGCATTACTTTACAACTATTTTTACTGGTGTCTTAAGAAAACAATCTGTATTGTGAGAAAGACAAAGCTATGAAAATTATCATGCAAATAAACAGATTTATCTAACTTTAAACTGTAAATACAGGCATGTTAGCTCACATCTTCATCACGTATAAGCAACTGACATTACCTTTAACAAAGCTGTCAAACACTTAGTTTCCTTCATGGTAGGAGGTAAATGTGATTAGTGGTCACTCAATCTGTGACATAGTGATGGTTAAAAAAAGAAAAAAGAATTGTAGACATATTGTAGCACTTGCTTATCTTCTAATAGTTCAAAATATCTTCAACCAAAATATAGTCATTTCTATGTTTTAATGTTTTCCAGTTGTTCAGGATTCTTAACACAGGATAGTTAATCTAAAGTGGTGGAGTTGATTTAGCTTTTCACTCTTTACACTTCAACTGACTTTGTGGATCAGACGAGACAATGCTACAAAGTTTATAGAACTTACAGGATAGTCTATGATTGTCAGGTTATTATACTTCTCTGTTAATGATAAACATTCTGCAACTACTTGAATTGTCCAGAATCCAGGTAAATTAAATGTTGTGATTTAATTGCAGCTTTAGTGTCACGGAAACGTGGTCGAGACTCGTTATGGTTTCAATGTCTCTTCTAAACAAACCACGGCCTTCGAGGACTTAATGTACATCCTCAAACAACGCTTAATCCGTTCCTCCAGTTCTTGTGCATCTTGACTTTGACCCTGATCACATTCTGCCCTACACAAAACCCCTGAGCTTTGCTCTTTCAGAGTAAAATCTTTTTTTACTTTACAGAAAAATAAATTTCATGAATTGATGTTTTAATATTAACAATCTTTGCCCATCAAAATATTCTCTATGCCTAAACGTAACTCTGAAACAAAACCTGCCTGCATGATGCCATCCTGTTGGAGGAGTTTCTGGGAATTTAGCTGTTAAGCTGCTGAGAATTTAAGTTGAGTAACAAGCAGGTAGTTGGCATAATGGGCGAAAGAGCTCCAGATGGCCTAATATAATGGGCAAAAACACAAACAAAACAACGTGACCACATACAGTACATAAAACAGATTCCTACTAAAACAGTTATTAGCATGTACAGAATCTTCTTGATCCAGGTCACGGGTAGTGCAATTGTAGTATACAGGAAGTTACTTTAGACATCTGTACATAAGCAGTCTCTGTGATGCAGGGCTGGCAGAAGGTATGAGAGCTGCTTCTTGGCTGGGGGGCATGCACAGGGCGTCGCTGTAAGGCAGGACCAGAGGGACGGTAGTGGCTGACTGACAGGGAGTGTCTCTCAGTCTATTTTTCCCATTTTGGCAATCAGCTCATCACAGATCTTGGTGAGTTCCTCCGTCTCTTGATTCTATGACAATGCAACAAAGGATGAATACATACATATAATACAGCTCTATATGCTAAATTACAGCACAAAAGTACAGTGTAAAAATATGGTAAATTATGTTGTATTATTAGGAGCTTAAAGTTTTCATCTAGAATGCAGAAAGATGAGGATGCCGGTTACCTTCTGCTGCAGAGCTTGTTCCAGAGACTCGTTCTTCATCTGCTCTTTCCTCAAACTGGCGGCCATTGCCATGTTCTCTGAGCTCAACTTTGCACGCACCTGAGCGATCTCCTCATTAGCCCTGTGAGATGTGAGGAATAAGGGGAATTAACAGCATCTCAAACCTGTAAAAGTTTATAGTTCATTATAATTGACACAATAGGAAAATTAGACTTTCTACATACTTGTCTAGTTTCTCCTCAGCATGGAGTTTAAGTGTCTGGTATCTCTGCTCCTCCTGCTTGACTCTGGCCAGATACTCCTGAGCACACTTCTTCAGCACCTCCTCATTCTGTACGAGAAAACAAAAAAAAAACAAGCACTGTGTTATTGCTCCTCTGGTCAGCTGGTTAGCTGCGAGTCAAGAGTTGGGAGTAAACTGCTTAAACCGCAGGGTTTAACTCTGTAGCAGTTGGTGAGTGAAATAACGTATTCATTGAGATAAAGGCCAGGTTTATCTAGTGACCTTCGATGTTAACCCCTGCTACTCTTACCTCGAGGCGACTACTGCCCCCAATCACAGGATACTTTCTAACCATATTCTGATTCCCTTACAGTCCTCCGATTTGTGCTATTATCAACTGATCGCGTCAGCACTTGAAACATACACTTTCTTTGAGCAGTTATCTGGACATGAACTATTCCTATGACCGCTTACTTTCTTAAAGCCCTCCAGGGTGCTCTTCAAATTTTCATAACGCCGAAACACGTCAGAGAGCGATCGCTCCACAGAGTTCAGGTCAGCCAGGGCGGCTTCCTTCTCCGTTGTCACAGTCTGCAAAGCCTTCTGGGAAATCTGGTTGTTGCGTCGCTCATCCTCTGAAAAGAGCGAAGAAGAACATTTGGAGTGCTAAATAATGTATATCTTATACAATAATGTATTCAGTCTGGTAACAAACCACATTACATTATCCACATTAAACAAGGATACAAGAGAAAAGACTTGGGTGAAACGTGTTTTATAATTGCTGCTTTGTCTCTCTTGATACAGGACAATGTGGACTACCGTCACTACATCCAAATCAATAAAAAAGGAAACAGTACAAGATTACACAAATCACACTGTGGTGATATTATCCTTACAGCAACCAGTGAAATAAATGGTTACATGAAAAACAGAAGTCTGCTCTTCTAACATTTCTACTCACCGATCATCTGAGCGATTGTCTTCTCATATTCTGCAACAATCTTCCTATAATAAGACAAAACATATGATAAGCCTTACTTAACCTTATGACAAAAGGCTTCAGTCTCTCAAAACCTCACATGACCACCTTGGAAGTCAAACAGTGATATCTGAGTGAAAAGAATGCAGCAACACATTTTCTAACCTCATCTCACTGACTTGTTGTCTGCTGTCCTCGTACTTTTTCTTCCAGTCGTTGGCTTCCGTCTCTTTAGTGATGATCTGAAAAGAGACATCTACTGTGAACAGAACTGTGCATTCAACGAAAACACCTTAACATGATCCATTTATGACAAAACAAACACATATTTCATGCTGGATGAGTGTGTGAACTGCGCACCTCCTCTCTAATGAGGGTAAGAACAGCCTGTTTTTCTGCCTCACTGATGCAGATAGAATCCAGGACCTGACTTCCTGTTTTCTGCATTTCACTTCCCCCCGACTTGTTCTTCAGCTTGCATGGATCCTCGAACTGCTGAAGGTAGAAGGAAATCGGTTTTCTTATACATCTAGTAGTATAATGGTGGGTCAGTCTACTTAAACTTTCAAGAATGTACATCGTATTAATGACAAAAACATAAGTAACATTCACCGATACTGCCATAAAACTATACCTTTTATACTAAAACAAACCCCCAGTTTTCCTCATCATTTGTTTGTTTAATATTGTGTCTTCTAATAATTTTCTAAGTATAAAATGCATAATTTTCTGTGCAGCAGCAAAACCCTTCATGTTATTAGTTACAAAATACCAATAAGTGAGAGAAAGTAACAAAGGAACATTTAATTCTGTAATAACCATATCTTATGACTCTCTCTCTTATCCTTTTTTCTTAATTCTTGCAAACTTCTTTGATTCTTATTTTTTTACCCTGTACCCCTCTTGCCTTTCAGTCAGCGTTCTAACACATCTCAATCCTTCCTCTTCTCCTCCTCGCCTCTCTCCCCTTTCATTTTGTCCTTCCCTGGATTATGACAGTCATATTCTAATCTCCTGAATGTAATCTAAATCCATCTGTCACCTGAGTACATGAACATGGTGGCAGACACTAAATTCCTCCTGCTCTCCTACAGCATAATGCAGTTAACATATCAGACAAACGATCATACATACTGCATTTATATTAAAGAATCATGCAGGTAGCTCTAAACACAAAAACTGGGCACTCTATTACATCTTTAAGTCTATGCTTTAAATCTAGTCTGTGCTAATATGATCATTATTGTGACAAGTGAAATGTAATGCTGGCTCAATGGTGTTTTTTGCCTCCAACGTCGCCTTCCAGGCCGCTAACCCTAACCTTAACCCTAAACATAACCATTCCCGCGCTGCCTGGAAGAAGATGTTGGGGGCAAAAAACACCAAACACTGTAATGCTGGGGCACTTCTGGAAGTCTGCAACTTATGAGGACACTTGAGTTTAACTAATAAAATAGTGCTTCAGCCCCATCTAGTGGCCACTGGGGGGATCACTTTGCAGCTGAATTACTTTGCTGAAAAATGTCACATGCATGAGAGTGTACGGCTATGATAGACAAATAGATTGCATATGGGCCTGACACAACACATGTAGGGGAAATTACATGAATGATCAATTGGGATGTTAACTTACCAATGAGCAGCAGTCCGAGTCCTCGGGGTTTGATGACACATGGCAGTCTGGAACTAGAATAAAGTTATACACGTGTTAATAACAAATTTAGGATGAAACATGCTGAGGCCTATAATGTAATAAGGATTATCATGATGGCCATCAGGTGTTGCAATATTTCTCAGAATATATGTCTTGTAAGAAATAGGCACTGCAGATATATATTCTTTTTAAATCTAGTATTACGTTGAACAATTTAATTTCCTTGCCTACAGGATGAGACATGATCACTTATTTCCATCAAGTTTTGCTTAAAAGTGCTCTAAGCGATGTTGGGTGACGTTACTTCTTGTTGACGTTAGAAGTATTTTCAAACAAAACGAGACTAGTTTGCCCCTCCCTCCCCCTCGTCCCATCCCGTCCTCTCTCCCTCCCTTCTGTGCTTCCACGAACTAACCCCCCAACCCCAAATCCTTCTTGTCGGTTATTGGCTGGAACACTGTTTGTGTATGCTACGTGGTGCAGGTGGGCACAGTTTATTTTTGTTGCTGTTTGTAGACCCTGGGCTGGGCTACAGAGACTGTGTTCTACAGTGTGTTCTGAGGACAGGCAGAGGAGGTGTTTGCTGTATGTGACAACAAATGTTAATGTCGCTTAGAGCACCTTTAAGTCTAGCTTTTAAATAAAAATCACACCACTCGCAGTTTGCATGCACTTTAGTTATGACTCACAATGAGCCTAAATAACTAGTTAGGGCATATGTTGCATAATGTTTTCAAGGCAGGCACTTCCTCTTGCAATGACAGACTTCTGAGTTTGCTGTTTGTTCATTTCTTAAACTCATATAAATATATCAGCTCAGTACAACTTTAGGAATTGCCAGTAAGAAACAACATCATGCCTTTGGAAACAATAAAACCACAAGTGTAGCAGTGCCTGTTTTATCACACCAAAACAACTGAGCAAACCAACCATACTGTCATGGTGCTCATGACACAGTCACAAGTTTCAGTGCACAATGATGTAGAAAGTTAATGATTAATGTTGCGTGTGTCTGTAACAGTAAGGCAATGACCGGTATTGACCGAGGGAAGCTAAAGAATGCTGTCTAAACTTTAACATCCAGTTATCTGAACTCTGTACTGTAGAGTCCCTCACTGATAAATGAGTTATTCACTACTGGATCAGTGTGCACTGTAGCTGGGCACAACATTAACAGGAAAATCTTCATTGATACTGTAACTCACCGCTTTGATCCTTGTCTGGTTTGATACCGGCACTGCTCGCCAACTTCTCCTCATCTGTGGCGTGTTCTCCATGATGGTCCTCCTTTAATAGCAACAGATATAATCGACCACACTAACTGTACAGAGCTTTTCTAATTCTTATACTACCACATGGGTCAGATGAGCAACAGACACATTCTCAATTCTTACCTGCCCGCTGAAGTCCTTTTGCATTAGCTGGTTCGGCTTCATTTTACAGGAGTTCCTGAGAATGAAGGTCAATAACAATGTCAGTGTCAACACTAACCTGATTATAATTCTGCATATTTGTACATGTGGGCAGGTATGGTGATGAAACGAGGAAAGCAGGAGAGACAGAAAGCATTACAGCCAGACCTCATTGCTCTGCACTGTGTGTGTGCCCTAAGTTTGCATGCTCTGCTTAAAGCGCTGAGTTACGCAGAAGAAAAATCTGATTAACCAAAGAGATTATTTTCAAACTGAAATAAGAGCAAGAACAGTTGCTCTGAGCATTAAAGGGAATTAAAGGGTTTCCACTAACGCTCTTTCTCCTCCACTTTCTAAATCTACTTCTACTTTCTAATTTAGGTCAGGTGGATGTGAGTAAACCTGGACCTGGACTTATATAAAAAAAAACAGCAAGGACTGAGGTTACAAATACACACACGTCTGCACACACAGTTATACAGTACTTACAACAGAACACAGAGGAAATGGACTTGCTCAGCAGTCCTGATGCCACACAGAGAGAAGGGAAACAGAATGACAGGTGTGGAAGGAGAAGGTAGGAAAGACACAGGAGAGGACGGGACAGGGGTTAGCTCAAACACAAGGTGCATGCAGGGTTATTATAGTTTAATAAAAAATAAGACTCAAAGTAGACAGGTGAGAGGTTTTACTTAAACTGGAAATTAAAACCTTGTTGAAAACAAAAAATATTGAAATTAATGTGAAATTAAAGTCTTCCATAACTTCTAAACCAACTTCAAGCAGGAGATTCATAAAGAAAAAATATTTAGAATTATGGATCAGCTCTTTTGTTACATTATTATCTGGGCAAAATCCCAGACAAATTTATCAATCAGGATGAATATTTTGGCTGCTAAGTGAGAAAGCTAGCACATAGAAATGGCCTTTTATTATTATCATTATTATTGGCCTATAAAATATATTTAATTACAATTTATGTAATTAAAAGACCCTGTTCCTGTATTGTGTTGCCCCTGTTAAACCACTCATTAACTTAACTAAAATGATTGATAAAAATAAAAATAATCTTTGTGTACAAAACTGAATTTGCAAAGCGGCAATGGTTCTTCTAATAACAAGAGTGTGTAGTACTTATACAGGAGTGTGTAGTACTTAGTGTAGTAGTTCCGTGGTTCTTGGTCAAAAAATAAAGACGTGAACCATGATTCTTTTGTAGCAAGAACAGAAGAACGCCACAAGAGGGCATTGTTTTACACTTTAACATTAAAAAAAAAGTTCTGCCAACAAACACAAAATATTTGAATGTTTAAAATACAGCTATGAACACTGAGGAAATACCCTATATCTGATATAATTCATGCCAATTAAAAAATCATCCTGAAAACTAAAAAAAAAATTAAAGTGAACTGAAATTCTAAAAATAAAATGACAGCAATAAAAAAAAATATTGAAAACTATAATAACACTTAGAAGGAAATGAATGGATGTGCAGGAGAGAAACAACAGCTTAAAGGACATTTGAAGGTACCCTTAAGTGGTTAAAAACACTTTGATTGACGTGTTGTTTTCCCTACGGCTATAAGAGAGAGAGCATTGTTTGTTCAGTTATATTAGCTCAGCTTCAGTGATGGCTGAAGAGACCTTTGTGTATGTTTGTGTTTTACTCACGTGGTAATTGTGCCGTTGGACTCGCAGGTCTGTTTTGTGTTTTGCGTGTTGCCATTAAGCAAGTCGGGATCCACAAGAATATCATGACTGGGGATCAAGTTTGAGTCTTGGCTGAAGTCAGATGTCACTGGAGCCTCGTCGTCCACCTCCAAAGGATCCGGTTTGTTTAGTGGGGAGTGGACGGACAGAGATGGGGGCCTGAGGGCTTGAGGCTGTGACAGAGGGCTGGATGGAGAGAGGCCCTCTCCAGGACTGGATATGCTGCTGAGGGTGAGGTTGAGGTTTTGGTCCAAACCAAAGCTGTGCTCGTTAGGTAAGGAGCTGGTGAGGTTGTTTAAGGAATCAACCTCTTGGAATGAAAGTGGTCCAACATCCTGGTTGGAGTTCTTGTCCAGAAAGTAGTTTGTAACATCAGGAAGAACTGTGAAAAGGGAAGAAAAGTAAGAACGTACTGTATTCACTGTAACTGAGTTTATACAGGACCTTTCAAGAGCAGAATGTCACAATATGCTTCCCAATAAAAAAAATTAGGCATGTAATACAGACTTAAATTGAATTAAAAAGAGTGAAAACAACATGAATATAAATAATTTCAAAATACCCAAAGGCAAATCTAAACATGTGGGTCTTTTTAAGATGTTTTTTTTTTTAAAGGTGTCCACAGATTTCCCAAAGTCCAAATGGAGAGTTTCAAAGTTTAGCAGCCACAATCTTAGAAATATTCTATCCTAGTTTTAAGTCTGCAGTAGATGTCTGGTGTAGGCTGGTGAATGGTACAATAGTCCTGAATTTATCTGTATAAATTAGTCAATAATATGTCAAATAAGACCTTTCCGAGGACATGATCAAGAGCTTAACAGAATAATTTTAATAAATAATTTTAGACCACACATTAATGACCAAGGGATGTTTTGCTAGGGCAGTTGAAGAAGGAGTTTAAAAAGTTGGGACGGAAGGAAAAAAAGTCTAGTCTCCTGAACAAAAGAAACACTTTAAGAAACTATAAAGCTCTGTCAAGCCGAAGGGAGCTGCAGATACAGGTCGTACATTTCTTAAGGTTCATTCTTATGAGTGACCCCTTTCACTTTGTTTTCACATTCTCATTTGTTAACCTAACAATATCGATTATAGACACTTTAAGACATCAGGAGGGTTACACAAGATGCAAACTTGAATATTATCAACATAGAAGTGACAGGAGATACCTTTGAAATTACTTAATAACTGGCCAAAGGCAAACAATACCAAGCAATAATAGGACCAATGAAGATCAGAAAGGAAGGACAACCACTGCAGGGCTGAACCTGAAACAAGCAGATCTTAATCCTTTCTTCCACATCTCTTTCCCAACACAGTAACACATACCCCATCCTGTTCCTACTAAATTATTTTTTTTACATTGCAGGATTGAACCTTAAAATGATGGCCTCTCCTTCTCCTGTGAGAACACTTAAAATGGCTGCTGGCTTCCTTTCAGAGCCTTTCACATCCTGTGTCCTCACACATCCGTTAACTGCTAGCTAACGACCACAGCAGCAGGCTGGTCTCTGTTGAGTCACACTGCTGCTGAAACACAGGACTCTCTGTAACTGAAAAATACACCCACTCACACTAAAACTTACACAACTACACAGAATAATAAAATTACTGCTGTATTTCTTCTCAACTTGCACACAACATGAATTAAGTCATTGTGGCTTCACCTTGGGCGGGTAACAGCTTCCCACATCGTTTCTCATGATTGACGGCTAATGTGTGACTTATTACATCGTACATTTAATTAAGTTTATGTAAGCTTCTGCTCAAAATCTGGGTACTTTCAGACAAAATACACACTTCGGAGAATGAGAACAGATGCAGTGGAACCACACCCAGTCATGCAGAGTACACACCACCACATGACCTAGCAACAAAGACAACATCAGGCTTTATTACAGTTTCACAAATTGACAAAAAAAGGAAAAGGAGAGACGGAAGTGAGAGAGAAACAGATAGTATATAGGTAGACAAATAGCTGTCTAAGGTTTCAGCTACGCCCTGGTTTAACAGTACAGTTTGATTGTGGCCATTGTTATTCCCATGAACAGACAGTGACCCCCATCATCTAATTATAGAGAACCAGAATATCGGTTTCTCCACACAGTCAATCTTTTATTTATGAAACTATCCCAGATTTTGTACAGAGTATTTGACTGTTTAGCAATAAAAAAATGTGACAATAATAAACACATTAATCCCTCTGTTATTATCTGGCACAGCATCCCATATGCTTTGATCAAAATGTGTCTAATTTCAGCTAGCTGAGCCATCTAAAACACGTAGACCAATTAATGAAAACTGATGGAGATGGAGAAATAGAGTTTTCACCGATATAAATAGCATTTGTTTTAGCACCGAAGATGCACTCCAGATGATCTATTACCATGGTGATGTGGGTTACTCGTTGAAAGCAGGGCAGTGGGAGGGGAGGGGTGAGGGGCTGTGGATTGGACAGCAGTTGGCTTCACTGACAGCTTCAAACAGACCAGACGGATCTACTACCACTTTATCAGCCGATTTACTAGTCTGTGTCTAGAGTTGGGCGTATCCAAATTTTTATACCATCATACCTCCTCCCTATTTTACCGTGGTATACGGTATTACCATAACTAATTAAAAATGTTGACGTAAGGCTCAGACAGCGTCACCAAACTGTTGGCTTGTGCCTACACAGCTCA
>JABXJD010000006.1:2315000-2345000 GCA_013375575.1 Percina caprodes
ACCGGAGACAACCAGGACATCCCTGCACCACGTTGAGTCTTAAACCTGCTGCCACCTCCAAAATGTAATAGCAAACTTTCTCTTCTACTGAATTTGTTAGATTGTCACTGCTGTCAATCAGGTTCAGTGATCTTCCATGGTCCTTTCTACTTCAAAAAGGAGACTCTCAAAAAGAAGCTGTCGATCTGTCTTTTTGCCTCTCTCGCTCCTAACGTCAGCGTCTGCCCCTCTTGCTTTCTATATGGCTTGTTCACTTCCTCCTCTTGCCGCTCAGCTTTCTCATCCTGCTCTTCTGTGTTGTTGACGCTCATGAGAGGGAAACGTGTCTCACACTGCTGCTGTTTCTGCTTTGCTCTCCACAGCCCTGACTCACACAGTGCAGATTACTGGAGCATCAGTAGTCACTCCTCTCTCTGGTCCCCTCCCCGCTCCCTCTCCTTCAGGGTGGACGATCAGCTGGTAAACAGACATCGGCTCACCCTGCTCCTTTGCTAACTTGCTCACTCGCTCTCAGGAGTTGCCCTCCCCCTCTCCCCGATTCTCAGGGTTTGCTGATTGTGAGGGAAGAGCGGGGGAGAGGAGAGGCAATGCTTCCTGTTTTAAGAGACAAAGAAGCATCCAATTTCTCTGGGACAGACAGACTACCAGACATTTGTTCTTTCAAGAAAAAGTAGATTAAAAGAGAACAGGGGAGAAAAGGGAGGAGATGATGAGCCTAACGATGGGGATTGGATATAAAGCTCATAACATTGTAATAGTCTAACCTTCTAAAATCTGCCATTTTATAAGGCCCTCCCTAATTCCCTAAAAAAGTAAAATGCAGTAAAGCCTTACCTATGTACATATGTGCTGGCATGTTTTGGGTGGCCCACAATGAGTTTAAAAAGGAAATATGAGTTATTAAAGCAACACCGAAGATTCTTTTGTACCTTAAAATAATGTTTCCAAAATTGTTTCAATGGTTCATCAACTCGTAACAGGGTGAACGTCACTTCTGCATTTGCTTTGCGGCCCTCTACCGACTATAACCGCACTATGCAAGTTTGCCAGATTGTGTAGCGGCTCTGTACTTTGAATGAGACATACGACAGCAGTAATGGACAATTCTGCTTCCAACCTGTAGGGGGACCGAAGAAGAAAAGTGCTTTGGTGTTGCTTTAATGGTTGGTTTTTAGCAACTTCCAGGCGGGGGCTGTGTATAACTGTGAGTAGTGACATAAAGAGTAAAGAATATTTATGCGTATATTCCCTGTTGAATAAAGGGAGCAACAGCTACAAAGTTGCAAAATTATGTTTTACAAGGACTAAGAATGTACCCTGTATGAATACAATAATCTACACAAACAAAAGATAAGATGTGAACTGGAAATGTATCCATTAATTCCATGATGTTGTGTGACCAAACCAACAGAGGATCCATTGTTCACTGAAAAGATCCAGGTCAGACATCACACTAATCAATACAGCAAACCTAGATTCAGCAGTAATGGTGCAACTACCCATCAGACTGACAGAAAAGTCATTTGGCAGATAGGTCTGATCGTTGCATACACACTTTCACCCACACATGTGCCTCTCAGGCTGTTCATGGATGGCTTATATAACTCTAAGTCTAGGCTTTCACATTTACACACACACACACACACACACACACACACACACACACACACACACACACACACACACACACACACACACACACACACACACACGAGATGAGTTCTTTCAAAAAAACATGGGCCATGACTAATCTAATAAGGGGAAGATGGTTCAGCCACTGTGAAAAAGGTGAGCAGGGAAAGAAAAGGGAAGCAGCAGAGTAGTTTTTCTCGTTATTTGCACTTTGAGGTTCTTTCCTGCTGTTTATTGCTCATATGTGAAATCATGAAATGAAAGGCAGAAGCTTTACCACTGATGACAGTGAGCTAGACCACAGAGGCAGGCCGGCAGATAGATAGATGAGTGCATGAACGAACACACTCAAAAATAATGTCACACACTGTTGAACACAGAGAAAGAGGCTCTGTTCAATCTGTAATAGCTGGATGGAAAACTGGGCCAAATTAGAGGCATGACAGATGGAAAACAGCATTAATTAAAAATGAGGAGTGAGAGACGGCGATATAACAAGCATGAGAATAGAGAAAGTGAATTTTTGGGTAGGACTGAAATCTGAAATGCAATGCAAATGTTTTCGTAAACATTCTAGACATTGTCTCCTTCCCCTCCTTTGTTTCCTTATCTGTCAGTCAGTACAGCTGAGAGGACAGACATGTCTGTCTTGCAGTGGACATGATCTGAGCGGTAAGAGCCGTGTTGCACAAACTGTATACTTTGCTACAAGGTTGAGGTTGTAAACTAACCTCTGGACATAGCATAGCAACAAAAAAACACAACATATTTATGCAGACAGAGAGACAACATTCAGAAGTGGACGGAGAGGGAATATCCCTGACTCTCTCCCTGGATGAGAAATAAACCACAGACAGAGAAAAAGGAAAACAGAGAGAGGGGAAAAAGAATCAGCTCTTATGTAATACCTTGAAACCACAAATAGCAACGAGTGAAACAGTGGCAAACCCACACATACAGTACACCCATATGCGATCTAGAGCAGCCATCTTAGCACACTGCAGAGGACATACTACACAACAGACACCAACCCTTGGCTATTATGTGTTTGACGTCAGTTAATCCAGCAAGAATGCACATCCTTAATTATTAATTACATTTTGACTGATCGCAGCATGTGTGGTTATGAGCTAAGAATAAATCAGCAATGATAAACATGTCTGTGAGCCACAACAGAGGTGATGTGATACTGGATAACTCTGTGTGTGTGTGTGTGTGTGTGTGTGTGTGTGTGTACACTGAGAGGGAACTAGAGAAGCTTCTCAGCTATCACAGTCTGTATAGATCACAAATCTGACATTTTGTACAGCACCACCATCAGGTTATCATTCCCCCTGACCAACAATTTGGTTCATAACAAGTTATCTTAAAACAAATGGGTTAATTTACATTAAATTTACGACTATCGCCATGCCTTCCTCTAGCACCACCATCAGGAAAACTTGTGTACAATGAAATAATAAACTAATGGCTGGATTTGCAGGGAAAGACCACAGCCAAGGCCCCAAGAGGATGAGACATTTTGATTTTTACCATCCTCCCAATTCTTCTTGATCACCATCCTGACACATTTTTAATTTTTATACCCAGTGCTGCTAGGAGATGTCACAGTATGTTGCCTGTCCGACATTTTCATCCTGTGGCATGTAATTGCAGCTTCCATACTTTTAATGTTGGACTTGGGCACTAACCTTGTTTTATTTACAAGTTACATTCAAAGAAAATGTAAAAAGCACTTCTTTTTTTTTATATTCCTACTTTGATCAACATTTCACAACACACAGCAAAACAGCAAACTTGCAATGTAATAAACATGTCAGTGTCAGGATTTACAGTAGTTATACAGTGATCCAGGTCTTCTGTCTAAACTCAAACTGCTGTAGTTAGCATAACTAGTTACACAGGTTGTTCAAAAAATAAAAACATTACTTGTCCAAAACAAGAGTACAATACACATAATAAGCTTGATCCTCTCTGACTGAAATTCTTCAGGGATTGTTGGGGGTGTGGAATATCTTTTGAGCTTCAATCTATAAACTATAAACTTATTTTTAAGGTGAAAGCATCTATCTTGGAATGCAATAGCTTGACTAAGTGACAACCTGCAAGATAAGTGTTTTCCTTAATGTGGCAACATGTTTGGGTCTTTATTTTATCCCTCAGACATCCACACTTAACGTCTAACAACAACAAAATACTTGATAGTGGCTTCTTTCATATATTAGTAGGGTACTTCTATTTATCTCAAACAAACTTTTTCAAATTAATTTCTTCTTGTGCAGTAGATAATACAGCTGAAAAATAGACACTAGATGTGTAGAGGTAGAGCCAGAATTGTTTGGTTTCTATAGAAACCAGCACTAAATATATTTTTAATGAAACAAAGTTGTGGATAATGTTCTGGATGGTGGATAGATGTGCTGCTCTGCCATGTATAAATATGTGGCAGTGTGTACATGTGAATGTAAAGAGGCTTTATGTGGGGATACAAGTATATATATACACACACAGTATATAAATGATCATGTCAGCTGTAGATATTGTGTTTATCAGTACGTTTTTATTTCAACAGACAGATGGACTTGCTGTCTGTCTGTCTGCGTGATGAGGACTCACGTCATCTAGCTAATCTAAAGAGAATATTGCTATTGCCAGGATAGCTCAGTTGGTAGAACAGACGCAAGTATATAGACGTTTATTCCTTCACACAAAGGGACTAGCGTTCAAGTCCGACCTGTGCCGATTTCCCACATGTTCCCCTCTTTCTCCCCCCTTCTCTCTCGTCCCTTTCATAGCTGTCCTATCCCTTAAAAGGTGGAAATGCCCCCAAAAATAATCTAAAAAAGAAATGAAAGAGAATAATGTTGCTGGGTCATATTTGTTTGCTTGTTCTGTGCTATGGCTCTATCTAGTGGTCATTATTGGACTCTCAGACAGATCCCTCACATAAAACCAAACAAATTAACATAAAAACAGCACCATTAATTCAACTGACCCTTCTGGGATACAATGCCAGGAAGAACAAAGAAGAACAAAGAAGACAAAACCAGCAGAGGGAAGAAAAGATAGAAAGAAAGATACATAACATGACTGACGTCACCACTGGTAGCTTAAACAGAGTTGACATGATCTGTAGTTCATCCATAGACTGTAAGACTGCAGGTTTCACCATGGCAACTATTTGGGAAAGGGTCATATGTGTATTAGCCTACAGTATGAAAACATATGTATGACATACAGTACAGAAAGAAGGTAGGTAGCAATGCTGATATTTACTTTATATCTTTTGTTGATTTTTATATTTTATGTGTATTAATGTAGCATTATCCAGGACGCAACAGTCCCACTATTATTAAATATTAAGAGAGAGTCCAACATCTTTGATATGCTGCATAACTGTTTTACATATCTGCATTTTAAATAGAGAACACCCAATTAGCTGCAATCAGAGCAGAAATCTAGCACAGAGTGAACGGAGCTGAGGCACTCACCGTGCTACAGTGCACTAGAATAACTTAACTGATAGAGGCATGATAAACAAAAGAGAAAGAATGAGGGAACAAGGGAAAAAGAGAGAAGGGTTTACCCAACAGGAGTCATGTACAGACACCAACTGATCTATTGTTCCTGACAATACAACAGGGACACAAGAGCATACAATTCCCAGACAATAGTGCATGTACATTGTACACATGCACGCACAGAGCAGTGACGTAACACACCCCTACTGTTCTAGCCCCTACTGTTCTTCCATTCATTTTCTTTGCCTTAAATAAGTTTCAATTAGATTTAATTTCCCTTTGAAATGCCATATACATTTGATTTCATTGCATTGTACTATAATATACATCCTCTATAACAATAAGCTATACGGATTTCAGTGATACACTTCAACATTATTCAGCAAGCCTAGTCAGCATAGGCTTATGCATAATTAAAAGGTACATCTACAAATTTTGCGCTTGTCTTCATGTATTTACAATGTGTGTCTCTCTAAAGATTAGCAAAGTTTTTCAGCCTACACTGGGTGGAATTCGTACCACTGCAGCAAGAAATTAGTTCCAAATGCAAGTCTGCCTCTTCCCAAATGAGGAACAGTCTGAATGTTTATGGGTTTTGGAGAACAGGAAGTCTACTGTACATCCAAGACTGCTCCAGTTAGGACATGAAACGAATGATTAAGCCAACTAAAATTAAACCAGAAGCCGAAAACTGAGATCCCACGGCACTGGTTGGCTTTCCAGTTTTCCCACCAGGAGGACTCCAACCCCCACCAGCCCTAACACAAACACAGATGCAGAACACTACAGTATGCTCATGTGATAACAATGAGTGATGCTTTAACATGGCTTTGTCTCAGTGTTAGTCCCTCTGAGTTCTCACGTCCTTGCCTTTCTGTCACTCGCTGTTTCCCTGCCAACTCCAAAACAACATCTGCTTCAGTAGATGGCGACACTGCAACTCATATTAACCACTGTTCTCCATGACTTGAATCACTGAGTGAACACAATGACATGTAAGAAAAGACTGTCTGACTAGGCCTGCACATTTACGTGTGTTGAGAGAAAGTGTTCCACTACAAGGGGCTTCCGGAAGCTTTTAAGATATAAAGCATTGACGGGATCAGGTGGGAGGACAAAGTGAAGGACTCCCTCTGTGTTGAAAAGGATTAAAGAAAAAGAAGAAGTGGGTGCAGGGGGGTTTAGTGCTTTTAAGCTGTGACGAATGCCCCAGCAACAACATCTTCATTCCCTTTCCCTTCATTTTGACAAGATGAAAGGCTTCATACATCACACAGTACTTTAAGGATGCCAAACACTGCATGAATAAGAACAGGAAGCTGTGCTATGCCTGCTCTGTGGGAAATAAACTGTACCGCGCGTGTCATTATTAAAATATGACTTTATAATTTGGGTCACAACTACATAATTAATAGCAGGCAGCAGCAATTTCTCTTTACAGTTGTAACTACAAAAGCTGCTGCTAAAATGTCAAACCAATGACACTTGGATTTGGCTTGGACACTGCCTTATTTGCAGGAGCATGATCAGCTCATGTTCATTACATTAGCCTCTCTGCTTACATCATCATCAGCTTTACCACTCTGTCACTTCCCTCTTTCCATAGATTTGAATACCAAAATAGCATTCAAAATAGCACGACCGGAGAGGATGTGTGCAGAGCGGTCTGATGGGCTGATGCTTTTAGTCCAGTAGGGAAAGCCCTCGCTCTAAAGGACGCTCTGAGGTCTCAGCACTGCTCTTCAACCCCTTACTGTATCTCTCACTCATTGCTCCCTCACTGATACGGAAGCACTGGGTTCATACACACTTAAGACAACACAATATCAAGTTCCAAAGGGCTAAACTGATCTGCACCACCTCAGCCTGCGCAAGCTTCCGTTTCTCATCAAGAACTTGCACACACAAACATACAAACAATGAAGGATCTCATCTTACATGCTGCTCTTCTTCCGAGGAGAGCTGACGGAGCCTTTCCTGTGCTGGCTGAAGGAGCCCCCCATGGCAACAGCTGCGTCTTGTGTTTTAGGTTTATCACAGATGACGATGACGCACGTCCCTTTTTTCCCCCAAAGGTTCACCTCTGCCGCTCCTCCAGACAGCCTGGCTCAACATCAGAGCCACACAAAACACTGCTTCTCATGACTGACTTGTTATTATCTAACCAACAACCAGCCTCCCCTCCCGCGGTCCTTTCTCTGACTCTGTCTCTGTTGATGCTGTACAGTGTAAATACTCAGGAGTACTACTAATAACACATACATAGCTAACAGTCCCGCCTCCTCGCTCTACTCTTCCTCTCTCTCTCTCTCTCTCTCTCTCTCTCTCTCTCTCTCTCTCTCTCTCTCTCTCACACACACACACACACACACACACACACATACACACACACGAGGAGGATTACATTCACTTGTCAGGCAGGCAATGCATAGCCTTTAGAATGAAAAATGTGAGAGGTGGTGTGTGTGTGTGTGTGTGCGCGTGTGTGTGTGTGTGTGTGTGTGTGTGGGTGTGTGTGTGTGTGTGTATGATAGGGGAGTTGTTTAAAAAACAATAAAGTCCAGGGACTTGGAGGGGGTAGATGGTGTGTGTGTGTGTGTGTGTGTGTGTGTGTGTGTGTGTGTGTGTGTGTGTGTGTGTGTGTGTGTGTGTGTGTGTGTGTGTCATGGGGGTATCTGGCAGGGTGAGAGTATTGTTCGAGCGTGAAAGAGTCTCTTCTATTGTTAGTCAGCTGAATACCAGATCTGAGATGCAGGGGGAGGGATGGAAGATGATGGAGGCGGCATAAAACACAGCCTCACTTGTTGTGCCACATTCCCACTACCTGCTGTGATCTCAAATACCCACCCTTACAGCCCCTTTGAGTTTTAGCATGACAACATACACACAGCTACTTAGACATTGTTAAACCAATAGTGTAAGAGATTTCCACTGGTCCATTAATCATATTGAGTGTCAATACAGCAGAGCCTTGTAATGATTAAAGAAGGAAATCAAACCTCCTGATTCAAGCCTGTCCCGTCCTGTTAAAATGGATAAAATGAGAAATGGCTAAAAGCCCTCAGAGCATGGTGGGTCAGGCAGTGGTGCCCAGGACAGGCCCGCCTTTGAGAGGCTTAGTGCATAACTTCCTCCCACTGAGATGAATCACATGAGGCGTACTATGGATGTCCTAATTTCTGCAGGACCTTTATAACATTTCATTCACAAACAGCGCACAAAAGAGCATTTGGCATAAATAGGTGGTTTACTGTTTACCAAATGATGTAGCCTAACTTAGTCAGTGCAGCCACTTGAACGTTACTCTGACCATTTGCTAGCTTAAACTGTTAGCGCCATAAATTACGAATACATAGCTACATGAACAAGTATTCAATGTAGCAAATAGCCCAGACTAAAAACTTTAAAAAACTTGCCTCATGTTTGTTGTCCAAAGTTGCCAGTCAATTCAACCGCTGCAAGTGATGCTGTTTTCCACATGACTGCGCATGCTCGAGTGATTTGCCATAGTAACGTGTGGCTAGACGTTGAAGGTGTACATTTGAGAATTTAAAGTGACAACCCTTATTTTCTTTAAATAGATGTCTGTTAAGTCACTATTTATCACAGAAGGATCTAAACAGTGGCGATTGAGCCCATGGCCCACGGATGAAAGTATTACAATATTTATATCAATATTTGCAGTTTTATAAAACGGGTGTCTGGCATGACATCTTCCCCAAAAAAAACCTGCATTACAGTTTTCCCCATTGTAAAGGCCTACACAAAAAATGGAACTATTCTGAAAACGTATAGCTCAAGTATCAACAACAATACCAAAGTCCAGACCATAGAAATAGAGCACAATTCGATGGTTTTTACTCAAATACAAATTTGTAATCAACCAGAGGACTTAAATCTTTAGGATTGCCACTTTAATCGTGAAGATTGCATCCATGTAATATATGAGGGAAAAGGAATTGTGCTGAGAGTTTAGCAGTCTGGAACATAGAAATATACAGTGGGGCTCGAAAGTTTGGGCACCCCAGGTATAAATTTGTATTAATGTGTATAAAGAAACCAAGAAAAGATGGAAAAATCTCCAAAAGGCATCAAATGATAGATTAGACATTTGTATAATATGTCACAAAAAGTTAGATTTTATTTCCATCATTTACATTTTCAAAAAAATAGAAAACAAAAAAATGGCGTCTGCAAAAGTTTGGGCACCCTGCAGAGTTAATACTTGTACTGCCCCCTTTTGGCAAGTATCACAGCTTGGAAACGCTTCTTGTAGCCAGCCAAGAGTCTTTCAATTCTTGTTTGAGGTATCTTTGCCCATTCTTCCTTACAAAAGTCTTCCAGTTCTTTGAGATTTCTGGGCTGTCTGTCACGCACTGCGCTTTTAAGGTCTAGCCATGGATTTTCAATTATGTTGAAGTCAGGAGATTGTGAAGGCCATGGCAAAACCTTCAGTTTACAACTCTTGATGTAATCCACCATGGATTTCGAGGTGTGTTTAGGATCATTATCCATTTGTAGAAGCCATCCTCTCTTTAACTTCAGCTTTTTCACAGATGGCATCAAGTTAGCGTCCAAAATTTGTTGAAATTTTATTGAATCCATTTTTCCTTCTACTCGTGAAATGTTCCCTGTGCCACTAGCTGCAATACAACCCCAAAGCATGGTTGATCCCCCCCCATGCTTAACAGTTGGACAGAGGTTCTTTTCATTAAATTCTGTGCCCTTTCTTCTCCAAACGTACCTTTGCTCATTCCGGCCAAAAAGTTCTATTTTAACCTCATCGGTCCACAGAACGCTGATTTTTGTGGTGAGGACGTAGAAGAGTTTTTTTTCTGATGACTCTTCCATGAAGACCATATTTGTACGAGTATCTCTTTATAGTGGAATGGTGTAGCACAACTCCAGTGTCTGCCAGGTCTTTCTGGATGAATCGTGCAGTCAAACGTGGGTTTTGACTTGCTTTTCTCACACTCCTGCGAGCTGTTCTGTCTGATATTTTTCTTGGTCTTCCAGATCTTGCTTTAACTTCCACCGTTCCTGATGACTGCTATTTCTTAATTACATTCCAAACAGAGGATATTGGCATCTGAAAAACCCTTTGCTATCTTCTTATAGCCTTCTCCTGCTTTGTGAGCGTCAACTATTTTCAGTTTCAGTTTTCTAGACAACTGCTTAGAAGAAGCCATGGTGCTGATTGTCAGGCCAGGTCAGATGAGTCTGGGCATTTAAAACCTTAAGACTGACATCACCTGGTCTTTCCAGATGATGATTGAGAACAATCCATGACGCTGTCAGGTCTCAGCTTTCCAAAGGGGGCGGTGCATGCTAGAAACTCTGCAGGGTGCCCAAACTTTTGCAGACACCCTTTTATAGTTTTCTATTATTTTTGAAGTGTAAATGATGGAAATAAAATCTAACTTTTTGTGACATATTATACAAATGTCTAATCTGTCATTTGATGCCTTTTGGAGATTTTACCATCTTTTCTTAGCTTCTTAATGCACATTAATACAAAGTTTTACCTGTGGTGCACAAACTTTCGAGCCCCACTGTAATTATGTCAACATGATACAAATCCGAAAAAAAGCCTGCAGGGGATTTTATTGGGTTTTAAATTTATAATAAAAATTATATAATATAATCTATTTGTATAAAAACACAAACAAGACACTTGTAATTTTTTTTATTATGGCACACACAACCTGTTACCATATCATTGTGTATGTATTCAGAAAGGATTTGTTTTTTGGTATGCATCAACATTTTAGTATCAAGTGCAAAAACAGTAAGGGATAACATATGGTAAGGGAGAGGAGCCAGAGACCATTAAGTCCTGTTTTTTCTGTGTTTAGACACACACAAACATTTCAGAAACAAACACAATGAAGAAGTTCAAGGTAGTAAGTAACATTATAAGTTGCATATGTGCATTTCTAAAGGAAGAAAAAGGAACACCATTAAGGTATTCATATATTGTGCGGATGTTACACCCAGAGCGCTGAGATACAGAGCAGAGCTTTGGTGGTGAGAGCAGTAGTGCCCTGACAGTGCATAGTCTGGACCCCATGTTGCTTGATGGTGCAGATTTGTAATATTTATTATTAACAATGATATATTGATATTTGTTGCGTATATTTTATATAAAATAAATGTATATGCTTTGAAACATATTTTCAATATAATCTACAAATCATGCTCCTTTAAATCAAATGCATATGCTTTCAATGTGACAACGCTCTTATTGCTGGATTCATGAGAATTATGAACATTTTGGGACCTAAGAATTAAGTCAGGACCATAAAATGTTGATCAGGCCTGCTCTAACATAACAAAGAAGTGCATGCAATACAAACTATTTTTTTTAAACAATAGCTTCATACAAAGGAACAGATGAAAGAAAAATTTACCATTTGGCCCTTAAAGGTGCACTATGAGTTCCTGCATGGTCACTTCTGTTGACATAAACTCAAAACAAAACAGAGCAAGGTCGCCCCTCCCCCCATGTTTCCGTAACTGTCGTGACTAACTGACACTAACCCCCACCTCCTCCCCCAACCATCTTGCCAGGGATTGGCTGGAGTGTTTTGTTGCCTATCCTGTGGCTCTAGTATTTGTTTGATGTTTACAACCTCTGTGTTGTCTCCCGAGACCGGGCTTTCTCAGTGTATTCCGGGGGCAGGCAGCTAGCGGATCAAGGAGAAATGCCTACGATTTGAGACAATGATGAAATCTCGCTGAAGCAATGCAGGAACTCATAGTGCACCTTTAAATTATGCAAGTTTGAACTGTCTAACGCCACTCCCTTTTGGAATTAATCACATTATAGGATAAAGAAAAAATACTGTAGTCACACACACATACAGTACATACATACAGAACTGGCTTGTCCATTCAAGCACCTCCCTACTTTATCTCTGACACAAATGGTCATCTGATCAAACTAAAATACATGTGAAAAATTGAATATTACGCCAGAAGGCAAGATGAACGTACTTCACTTTCAATGACAGCGTCAGTACAGGACTACACCCGTGAAATGTTATATTGCACAAATTGTAAGAGTAGCAGCTTTGGGTTTTAAGTTGCCTCAATATTGACAGAACAAATAGAGCTGCCAGGAGAAAAAATATCAACCTTCATTTTCCTTCAGAATCTAAATGTTTTATAGTCAACCAAATGAAACCACTGGACCTGCTTATTTATAAAGGTAAGGTGTTAGAGTAACCCCTAATTTCCACCAACTGTGTAACGGCTGCGGAACCGCTCCGGAACAGTGGCGGAGTCAATAGGTTTCCATTAAAGTCAGTGTGTGTATTTTCACTGACTGCAGAACGGCTGCGTTCCAACTCTGTCCCAGCTCGGGCGATCGGCAGCCCTCCGGAGCAGATACGCAGAGCTTCTATACATGAATTCCCGAGAGCTAGTGGGTCCTCGTGACTTCTGCTGTCAGTCATGGCCGCAGCCGTTCTGCCACAAATCTGAACCTGATTGGTATTGAAGGACGGCAGAGCACGGAGCCAATATGCAGAGCCGATCCACATCCGTTTTGCAGTTGGTTTCCACCGTTGGTGGAAATCAAGGGTAAGGGAGAGCTTCCTTGGTCAAGACAACTTTAAGTTTAAAGGGTCAGACAGAGATGCCCTGTTGAACACACTTAATGATTTTATGTTAGTTCTTCATTTCCATTTGAATTCCAGTTTGTAATCCAATGTGATAAAATTACTCGATAAACAACTTGATGTCTTTTTTCCACATTTGAACAAGTACTACAAGTGTCTTCTGGTTATCATGACTCATGATAATTATGTTTTCAATATTATTCAGCTGCAGCTGTATGCATGATATGTCAACAGCTGTTGTAAAATTAAAATGTAAAGCAATGTAAAATAAAAAATGACAAAAAAAAATAAAGACAAGTGCAGTCAGAAGCATGACACTGGTGTCTGGTAGGATTTGAAACAACTATCAGACACCAAACCCAGTTCTGAAATGGGAGTTTAGGCAGCACCAAGAAGTCCCCCCTTCCTCAAATGAAGGTTGACCACAGCCAAACAGTCTCCAAAGTCAAGGGAGGAGAGGGTGAGGCGGTCAGATAACACCAAGAAAGGAAGGCATTCTGGAAGAGGATTGTGCAGCTACTGGCTCCAATAGCTAGCCTTCATTTTCTCACTTTCAGGTTAATGTCATGTTAAAAAGCAAGTCTAGATTCAACAAACTTTATTACTGTTGTGGCTGTTCAAAGGCCACACCTTGCTTGTCGTAGATCTCCTTTAGCAGTAGGAGAGCAGTATCCTCAGACTCCCTAACAGACACAGAGGGGGACAACATTATGTATTTATGGTAAAAATCAAAATCATGGAAGTAAAATGGTGTTAATGTTAATACAACAAAGAAAAAAATATCAGGAACACTTAATACAAAAGAGCATAATTACTGTGGTCCAACCGCAACAGTATGCATGACTCACCAGTAACAAAGATGAGACTGGATGGCAAACAGGTACTCGTTGAAGCTCTCGATGGGTTTTTCCTGAAGTACGTAGTCGATCCTTCGTCCTCCATTCAACATCCCCACTTTAATCTCAGGCTGCTCCGTTTGCCCTGCTGACATTGAGGACTCTGTCTCTTCAACCATTCCTGCAGGAAAAAAAATTTAAAATGAGGCAAACGACAACAAAAACAAAGACAATAACCAGCAGCAGCTATCTGTTTTCACTCAGACTTTTTGGCAAAACCAGAACAGATCAGATAATGGACAGCAAAGAAGAGATGACCTCCGTTCTGCACTGCAGCTGGATCACATTAGTTTACAAGCCAAAGTCTGTCTACCTCAGAGATGAGTCAGTGGCTTAATGTTGTAATAAGATTTGATGGGCTAATGACACCAAAAACAGGCATAGTTTGGGATTGTATTGAATAACACTTACAGAGAATTGGTTATACAAGTGTGTCATTTATGGACATTTTTAATAATTAGCACTAAATAGATGTCTACTAAATCTATTGAGCATCACAACGTTTTGCCTTTGACCTGATTATGCACTTACCCATAGGTGCAGGTATGAGTAAATGTGAGTAAGGTGGGGCCACGAGTGAACGGTATGTTACAAATGTATTGTTGTTTAAGAGTGATCTCACAAGGGCTCTCCACTAAGACCTAATGCACCACTGATGAACTCTAAACTGCTGGCTGCTTGCGTCTCATACATTTTTTATGACTATTTATGACAACCTAACTCTGTTTTAGTGGCTTTTAATTCTGAAATTAAAAGACACAAATCTTACCAAAGCAAACTACATTCTATAGAGTCACGTTTGGGATATTGCGCCACTATACTTGAAGTGAAGGTTGTAAATGAAAAGATATGAGTCCTATTTTAAAAGGGAAAATTCAATTGTACAGTCTGGTCTAACAGCAGCTGTATTCCCTGTGACCCATTTAATGAACTGAAAGACTAAGTACTTGAGGTGCTGTAGAAAAGGGCAGAACATGTATGTGCATGTAGCCAAAAGTAGAATAAGTCACAGTAGCTACATGCAGGTGACCTGATACTGATGAATGACATCACCTGCTGGTTGAACTACTCTTGTTAACAAAACTACTATTCAGCTCATTCTATTTGTTTAGCACATACGAGTGTGCCATGGGCGTTACCCAAGTGGCTTCTGATGTGTACAATCAGTGAAGGAGTAAATAAATCCAACCTATCAGAACAGACAGCAGGAGAGGACAAGAGTGTATGGCAGCAGCCTGGAGTCCTCCTGTCTCATGCCATCCTGTCTCATGCCCTGCCGACTGGTGCCTTCCCCGAGCTTCCACTTTTCAAAATAAAAGCTTGTGGCTGGTCCACTATGTCTTCGTTCTTTGGTGTTTTTGAACTAAACAGTACGGCAATCATGCTAATGAATACAAATATTTTTGAATCTTGGATACGGCACCAGCTGGGATGGCATGAGACGGGAGGTCTCCAGGTTGCAGCCATACCTGACTTGGAGAGGAAGGGAAGGGCCTGAAGAGGCTGTCAGTAAATTGAACGTTGAGTTGATGATATATTAGTAGAAGTGCAGTAAGACATAGAGGAAGGAGGAGCAGGAGTAGGATGAGCCTGGGGACATAATAAAGTACATTAGATAACATTTGCTCTTAGTGAGCATAGTTTTAACCATTAATAGAGGTAACCTCTTTTTGTGCACGCTGACTTTCCGGATTCAAACAATAATGAAAGATAAGTTTGTATTTAGATTTATAGTTTATAGAGAAACCCAGACTGCAAAGCTACAAATGCTAGCTTTACCCATTTCTTTCATATATTCAAGCCAAGTGCAGGGTTTCCCCCAGAAAAGTTGTTTAGCCCGGTGGCAAGTGTTTTTTTTTTTTTTAACTAGAGCACGGTTGGGGCCGTTAACAGACTGATGGCAGCATAAATGTAGAGGACAATAGTTTCTGTCATAACAGAATCATGGACGGAATCGTGAAATTGAGAATTTAAAAAAAGCTATAACACAGATTCCAAAGAGCCCTACATTAAGTCAGTGCTAAAAGCTAACTGGAGATTTGAAAACAGTATGACTGTGACTAAGTTTCCAACCAAGGAGCTCCATTGTAATTGTAATTTCAAAAATGTCTTAAAGTTCGTTAAAAAATCATTCCAAGTGGCTTAGGCCTGGTGGGGGGCAACTTAGGCCTGGTGGGGGGCAACTTAGGCCCGGTGGGCCAACAGGCTTGCAATACACTGGGGGAAACCCTGAAGTGACTATCCTGGCTTACCTTGGAAGTAATGCTTATGAAGGGCCCTGGGCCACTCAAGTATTTTAGTCCAAAAATCTGCACTTTTCTCTTCCCTCTTAGCAGAAGCAGTGACTGCCGCTGAGGCTGAGGTTCACGGTAAAGTATTAAGGGGTGAGGGCAGAAGAAACCACCAGATAGAGTAGAAGAGGGGAGGGGAGGGGAGGGGAGGGTGGCAACATGCAGAGATGGGTGAAAGGAGTATAAGCAGAGTGGGTTAAACACACTCTTGGGCTCGCTCGCACACACACACACACACACACACACACACACACACACACACACACACACACACACACACACACACACACACACACACACACACACACACACACACACACACACACACACACACACACACACGAATAAGAATGCTTTTTCTACTGTGTCTCTCTTGAAGGTCTCTCTTTATTGTAGTGTCCCCTTCATCCACCGAGGGCAATGCAGCAACTGGTGGTCTGGCAAAGGACTGCCATGCTGTCCGTAACGAACAAAACATTGTTCTTCAAATCCTTGCCCATACGTGTCAAGCTGTCCTTTAGTTCTATTAGACAATGAAAAACATAGATTATCATTAAGCCTACTATACAATAGCCCACACCACAATATTGTTAAATAAAGACAAGGAGAAAGAAACAAACAGCCATACCCAGGTGCATTCTCTTGCGGCCTTTATGGTGAGGGATCAGCATGGGCTCCAGATCCACCTCTGTTACAATCATAGGCTCTAATCGATAGGCCACAGGGTCATACTACACAGTAATAAAAGTAAAAGTAATAAAGGGAAAAGGTAAATGAAATGTAATGTTAAATAGATGCCACTTTTTTTAAATATGGGACAAAAAAATCAAACTGTGGTTGGGGCAAATAAAAGCAGGAGATATCTCTTTTTGGGGCTGAGTGCAGGATGTGTGCCTAAATGGTAAATAAGTAAATATGTGATTACTCACCGGGTGGTAGATGTTGTAAAAGCTCTTGCAGGTTGGGAAGGTGTAGTTAGGATCGATGTGTTTGAGCCCACGAACGGTCAGGAACATTCCAATTGGAGAGCCAAAAGCAAAAAATGTTTGAGGTTGGAAAGCCAGCTGTGGGTAATCAATGGATACCTGTGGAGAGAGGGTGGGGTGGGAAACGTGTGTTATTAAATTTGTTTAAAGAAAAAAAGTAATGATTTTAACACAGTTCTGTTCAAAGAAGACACATTTATACAGACACAGAAACATTTCTCGGGGAGCTGACCATTCATGCAGGACTAGATGAGCACAAACACAGAATGTGGTATTGGGTTGTACAACTTGATGGGACAAAGATGGTAGCCTCAAACACGACACAATGCGACGTAGCCATGGAAACCCTATTACTCATGAAAAAGCCACTATAATTCAAGTCAATTAGAGTTTTCCCTGACCAGACCAGACTGTGTGTGAAGAAGAAAAAACAGACACAGTGAGATTGTAGCAAGAACTAAGGACAAAGCCTGAGAGCATGGGGACACCATTTGAGACACACCTGTCCCTTGGCTATGCTTCCATTAGTCTGTCCAGGTAAGCGGGGTAAGGAGAGAAGCAGGAAGGTGATGCATCAAATCTTTTATCTAATGGTACTCCGGAGCACAACTTATCACGTCTGTGTCCATGAGTGGTACCTGTCCAATGCCGACGTCAAAGTATTCGTAGTCTACAGCACTGGTGACAGACTGCGCCCTGTGGAACTGGGACTGCTGCGTCGTCAATCCTGAAGACTGATTACCATCGTGATCGCTGGTCACTTGAGGTGGAACTTGCAACCCGGGTGGCAGGCGTGCTGCCCTTTTCTTACAATCCTATTTAGATTGAGAAACATAAAAAGTTATTTTAACAATATCTGAACTGAACTTTTTACGGTTACTATCATATAGAAAGAAAGCTCCAAAGCAAAAGAAGAACCGGCCATGAATGAAATTAGTTGTTTTTCACTTGTTTCTCACTGTTGTCTACAGTAAACAAGTTCCCACATAGCCAGCATCAGTTAAACAATCCACATCAATGGTGTTTAAAAACATACACATGGCGAAAAGACGTTCAATATGTAGACATGTGACTTGTTTTGCAAATAAAGGAGCAGATTATGGTGTGGCCTAGTTATGGACAGTGGAGGTGTATTAACACCAAGTATTTAAACCATCCAACTAAATTTTATCCAGACCAAAGAAACACATTATCTTAAAAGGGTTGTAATGGTCAGATGTTCCAAAACAAAACAAGAAAACCCAGTATAGTTTCAGGCCGTCTGACCTCTGAAAGCCATTTCCTCCTGACGTAGTTCAGGATCTTCTTCCGAGGTCCAAGAGGAATTCCTATATCTTTGAGATCACTGTCTTGGCAAAGAGCCTAAAAGAGAAGATCCATAAGTTTGAACTATGCATCACACTGTGTGTGGGTGGGTGGGTGGGTGCGTCCGTGCGTGTGCGTGCGTGCGTGCGTGCGTGCCTTACCAGTGATTCCAGGTCTAGGTTTTCTGCCTGTAGTGTATCAAGGTATTGCTCTAGGCCCAGTCTGGTCAAAGTCTGCTGCAGCGTGTCACAGTTCAGATGAAAGGGCTCACCAGAGGGCACCTAAAGCGCAAGCAGGGAGAGAAAGTGAAGTTGATGTTCTTATCTATATATAGAAAAATAAAACAAAAAATAAAAAATATCTGTATATTGATGTTATCTTTTACTGTGAATGTCATCATACCCCCTCTCTGGCTTCTGATCCAGTCCTCTGATTGGTCAGCAGGTCAAACAGAATCAGTGAACCTAAGAAACCAGAGACAAAGGGAAAGTTGAAATTCAGCATTTGAATGGATTGTGACTGTGTGTTTTTCTGTGTTTGTACATGTCTTACCCAGGCTATGGCCTACTACTGAAACTGCCCCTTTAAATTCTGAGTGTCTCTGTTTAAAGAGGGTGTGGAGCCTGTTGATCTCTGAGGCCACTGTGTCAACTATAGTCTGGCAGTAGGTGGGGCTGTTATAGAAAAACAGGTCCAGCAGAGTGTCGTTGGTGAAATGTCTCAGTCTGCTGATGCTGGGTAGAGTGATCCTCTGGATGTCCCTGGAAAAGGAGCGGAATGAGGGAAGACACAGTTTGACAAATTTCTGCATGTATTGGAGACATATGTAGTATTGTACAACAGAGGGATGTTGTTTTCTCCACACTTACTCGTCCACACCAGTAGCATCCCCGTGAAGAGCATTGTGCCAGTTGACTGGTAGGAACTCCACTCTTCCTATCTGGCCATCCTGTTGAGCATGCTTATAATGAGAGGCCAGGAGGGACAGGGAAGCACTCCTGAAGTCATTTACTGGAGTAAGAAAAGGAGAAAAGGAGTTACACATACACATAAATATAAGTATAGTACACACACACACACATATACATACAAAATCATACTTACCACACTGTATGATGGATCTGAAGCGCAAGTCACATGCAGGGCCGATGCCATGGACCATAAAGACAAGGTGGTCTACCTTTTCTGGTTCACCTTAGAACACACACAGTAATTAATAGAAATTGTAGATAATACTTTGTTAAATGAGATTATATTCTAGTATATTTCTTACTGGTACACACATACCATCAGGTATTTCTACAGAGATGTTGTCCACTCCCCTTTTGACTGTTTGAGGCCGGGTCTGCTCCGAGGGTGAGGACACCCAATCATCCTGCAATCCTATTGGCTGATACTGCATTATTAGCTGAGAGGAGAGCAGGGAAATTAATGAGAAGGCTTGTTAGAAGGAAACAATGTAACTAATTAAATATATATACTCAGAAAAGCCATGGTGTGGCTTTGTTGTGAATTTGATTATAGTGCAGATAGTGATATTTTAAAAGCAGGCCTTACCTTTGGATTGTGTAAGATGACAGTCTCTCCACTGGAAAACACCAGTTTCCTCTTCCATTCGTTCAAGGTAACTGCTATCATATAGGCCTCCTGAAAACATTATGAGGATGGGAAGGGGACCAACAGATTTGAAAAGAGTAAGTGAGGAACAGGCAAAGTTAGGTAGATAAATCAAAGTCAGAAGTTGTAGGAATGAGCTGTGTGGGGGTGAGGGTTCAGTGTCAGTGTCAGACTACCTCCAGACTCTTGCTTAAGTCCTCAGGGTAAGGCATGAAAATTGTGTCTTTGTCTCCTTTATAAAACCACGTACAGCGGCGGACTTCAGTGGGGCCTTGCTCCCAGTACACAGCAAAGCGCTTCCTCTCCTTGACATGTACGTCATATCGCTCTCCTTCCACAGCAATCACTACCTCGTCCTCCTCGTCTTTTGCTGCACAGTAAAAACACACAAACACAAGCAGATACAAACAACGTTTATGAGACAATTTTCAAAGAATGAATTTCAAGCAAAGGTTCTATGAGGACATGCAACATACTTGCTCGTGCTGTGCTTTAGATCTGACAATGTTTATGGGAATAAGGCTACAGTGATTCTGGAAGATGGTTGTTGTATGTAAAAGCAACGTTATTAGTAGTTCCATTTCAAGCTTAAGTCTGTTGACTCAGAATTTACCCACAGGACTATGTTGTTACCTTTGCTCACTGGATTTGGACTTCTGCAGCAGCAGCATCACCAGAAGGATAAGTGTACTCTCCTGATATAATATGGACATACTGTACATTCTATAGGAATTGCCATTCTGACTCGCTTTGGAGAGACTTATATTGTCAAAAAGAAAGACAAGAACTTTGTTGGTTAGGGAGCTCTTATATAAAATGTGTGGAAAGTCATCTTTTCGCATGATTTGGAAAGTATTCGCTGCTGTTTTTTGTTGTTTTATATTTTTCCTTTGGGTGGGGGATGTGTTTGATTATCAATGCACAGAAGATATAAAGGAATAGCCCTGCAAATAACCTCCTGTAAAACCTAAAAATGTGTATCAATTATGGGGCTCACCTAAAACGGGCCTGAAACTAAACTACCTGAAACTTTCTGTTAAACTACTTGTAACGTAGGACATGTCCCATCAAGAGAGTAAAGCTCCCTACTGGGCACCAGGCCAGTGTTGGCAGTAATGCCAAAAACAGTCATGTTTTGACACTTTATCTTCTCACAGCTGTTTACAGAAAACTCCCTATGTTCTTACTTTTCACACACCTAATCTCACACACACCTTTTAACATTATGTACATGTACTGTATAATGTACATGTAAAGTATATACACATGCTTACCAGCGTTGCAGGCATTCTCTAGTTTGTCAGAGTCTTCTCTGCTGAAAGGAAGCCAGGAGGTCTTGTCATCGGCCCGTCGACAGAAGAACCAGTGAGGCTGCACTTCTTGATAAGGAGCTTGGACCGACTCCATGTCAAGCATCTCAAAGGAGAAAGTGGAAGAAGGAGAGGCCTCATCAACCACAGGTGACATCTGGAGAAAAATGATGCGCAATCAAAATTTCTTCTTCAACTCAGCAATATTGCTCAGTTACTAAGTTAAAGGCAAATGCCTGCTATACAACTGTACATACACCTGTCCACCGTTCAACTCTGTAGCTTCCCGAATAAGTAAATATAGAAGTCTGATCTAAGCCTGTGCCATCCATTAACCTCCTACCAAGGAACCTGAGACCATGAGATGAGGCAAAGGACAGTCGGACAGGAAAGGATCAGGCCTCCCTTTGGCTAGATGCACAAAGCCCTGTTTCTTTTCTCCTCTACAAGCCGTCTCTTGTCTCTTCTTCTTCTTTCCACAACTGATACAGCTACAGTGTGTAAACAACCTTTTTCCACTGAGTATCTTCTATTCACTAACAATGCTTCCAGTAACACATTTGGTACTCCACCGCTCCTGTTTCAGTATTTTGAAAGAGACAGCCTGCCACTGCTTGACACAACAACAAATCCCACATTACACACAGCTCAGCAAGCAGACAATATCTTTATAAAGCCTTAGTTGAAGGCATATTGCAATGTGTCATATGTTAACTGCATTTCGTTGTTTTCAAATTCATGATTCTATTTCTAACACTGTTGTGACAGAGGATTTCAGTACTGGCATGGCCTTGAAACTGTGTAAAAGGTTGTTGTATGTCGCAATTTTACTTTTATCAATTTTTGAATGCCAGCTTAAAACTCTGAGGGTTTCGGATCAATGAGAATTGATATAATTAAAAAATAATCTTTAATGTGGATAACCCATTGACGGTGTACTGTCAGAAAATTCTGAGAGGTCAGACTTTGTTCAGTAAAGCACAATTGATATTAAAATTCTTCACTTCTTCAGTTATAATGTGCACCAGGTCTCCCCCCCCTCCTATTTCTCTGCACAACCTGCACTTTATATTTTTCTATTCTTATATTTTTATATTTCGTGTCGACACTGTAAAGGGGTTGCTTCAATCTCATTGTACAGGTACTGCACTTGTGTATAATGACAATAAAGGAATTCTATTCTATTTTAATTCATTGTAAATTTCTCCATTTATATCTATATAATTGTATGTATTATAACTATAGGTGAAAGTTTCTTATAACAAAAACTTCCATTGTTGTAATGGGAAAAGGCCATTTCACTCAAGGTAGGCACAAGGTCTGTGTGTCTGTTTCCCATGAATGCGTTTCCCCTTATCTTAATTTAATCTAATACTAATCCCTAACAGTCATATCTGCATTGCTTAATCATTTCTTAACCTAACCCCCTGACCCCAATCATAGAGCTAAAGGAAACAGATTTTGACAAACAACACTGCTACACCCATACACAAAAATCACAAATGCACCCTCACCTGATCTTCAGGTGTGTTCCCTGTTGCCACAGTCTGGGTGGGGTTGTCTGGGTTGATGTTAGGGGCAGCCTGAGGGAGACCCCCCTCCTCACCAGGACTCTGTGACATTAGCCCAACAGCTAACCCAAACCCTCAACTCTGGCCTGAGGGGGGCCGGGGCCACACAAACACAGAACCTACAACAACCCAGCTGCACACAGAAAGAGAACAAAAAGGATGTTTAAAGACCATCACAACTATTACATAACATGATATAGCCTAGCCTGTTAAACAAGGGAGACTAGTGATACCTACACCAAACTGTTGTTGAGTGGTTAAATGTAACGTTGGTGACCCAGGCCGCAGGATGTAACGTTACTAGCTGCTGTCTTATCTGTTGCTGGTTAGCAAATATACGTTTAACTGTTAACTAAAGCAATGTAAAACAGGTTAATGTGACATCAAACCTTTAAGTCGCACAAAGGATGTAAATGATTTATTGATATCACGTTGAACAAAACTAACTAAGGTTAATGTTAATGATTATTTCCCATGTTATCAGTGTGTTTTAAAGAGTGCATCAAACACATCCAAGAGACCACGGGTCGTTATCGCTGGTTGAGGTCAATGCTAGCGTAGTAACGGTGGCTGGACGGAATGCTAGTGTCAACTTCTCTGTCTTCACATCCTGTTATTGTTTTTTGATATAGCTAGCACTAGCTAACTTTAGAAACAGACAGTGTCAACCTAGCTAAACTCACCGACAACTTTACATACAATTAATTCATAGAGTCTGTATTGTCTTGTAAAACATCCATGGTTTGTTTTCGTTGTTTAGCTCGATCGGGCTAGCTCGGCTAGCCAAGGACAGCCTTCTGTCAAACGGGTTGATTACAGTGTTTTCGGAAATATAACAATTACGAGATCGACGTTAAAGAACGACCACACCAACGCACAAATAAATGGTTAAAACAACGATGTTAATACATGCTGAATTTTCTGTGATGCTGTAGCTAGTTTTTCAAAGTGTGACGATTAGACAGTTAACGTTAAATATATTAAATACCTGAACACAGCGTCCGATAAAAAATATGCCTAATAAATTAATAAAAATCCTACATGTCTTTCCGGTCTATATTCCGCTGTGACACAAAACAATTCTGAGTCTGTTAAACTCTAAATCAAACAGTCTCCGAAAACATCACCTAGCTATTAGTGCAAAGAACCAAACCTTCCTGCGGAGATTTTAAATGTACGAGGAGCACTCGAAGGCGACATTAAACAACACAGCACCGCCAGGCCACCGCCCCCCAATAATGTAAGCATACGTAACGGATTTGCATTTCGATTATTGTTTTTCTTCTGTGGACACGGGGTGGGTGTACAAAGTTCAGATTTCACCAATGTAGTGTAAAGTTGACATAACTGTATATCTTTTCTACGTACGTTCAGTAATTTTAAATGGGATGGGTGTTTTTATTAATTATATTGTATGCTAAGTAGTAGCCTAATATATAGTTATGTTGTTATAGGCTTAGCCCAAATATACGTTTTTTGTTGTATTGTAAATTATATAACTGATTTTAGGAGGATTTTACATAATCTTTTTTTTCAACTGTAATAATGTCGAACATTTAGGAATAATTAGGTGAATACTTTCAGCATATGCTTGTTGACTTTCCTGTCTGTCAACTGAAAGGTAACTTAAACCAAGTGCCTAACTGTAGATGTTAGGTGGAATGTCAGTAAATACAACATGTCATTCTAGCATAACCAAACAAGTGACCTGCTTAGCCTAACCCAGAAATGTTCATGTTTGGTTTGGACTGAGATATGCCCAAGTATGTGTGATATGTGAACGTAGAATGTGTAGGCCCCTCAACAATAACTGAGAAACCTCAACTTGAGACATTGACACACCCATCTGTGGCAGGCTACCTGTGTCATAGTTATTTTGGCTGACTTCAGCATTATGAGTGTAACATAGATGATGCACCTTCCTACTGTATGCACCCATAAGGGCTCCCTCGGCCCTGGATTAGATAAATATGTATAGTTTAATTACCTCTGTTTCCATTAAAGCATATACACAGAGATTCACTAAATGAACCTTAACATTTGTAAGTACGTTATGTTAAAAGCAACATTGTTGATCAGCTGAAGTCACACCACAACCAAACACACTGTGTGTTTGATCCCACCTCGGCTCCCAGGGCTGGCGGAGTTACGGAGTGAGGTGTGAAACATGCGAGGGCAAGGAAGAGTGAGTTGAGCTAGAATATGTGGACACACCCAGTCCAACAAAGTGTGAGAGACACAGAGTCTGTGTGGAGCAATAAGAGGGTGTGGCCTTTATACTCAGGGAGGACAGATAAGCTGAGTTTGCCTTAGTAGAGAGGGGGCAGGACTCACATTTTTACGGATAGCCGTTTATTTTCACTCTGCTGGGCTCTCTTAACAATCCAGCAACACATTTCCACTCCCTCTCTTGTGCATTTCTCTAGTAGTTTGAAGGGGAAGTGGCATCCAGCACAGACAAGTAAAAACCCAAGAGGACAGCTCAAGAAAAGTACAGCACGCAGCCATGAAAGACAAAGTCAGGAGAGGAGGAAGAAATCAGGCCAAGGCTGGTGAGAAATCCCTACAATGTGTTTTTTTTCTTTTTGCGTCTCTCTCTGTCTCTCTCTCTGTCTCTGTCTCTCTTGTTGCACTTTCCTCTTCCTTCTTTTTTTCGTCTGGTGCCTCCCTCACTGGAGAATGTGGGAGATTTAGCACTGCACTGCTGCTCTGAACATGGCTGGTGCTATTTTCTGCTTTCACCAGCTTTTTAACCACTGGGAGAATCTGCTCCACTCTTTTAACTTTTATGGTGCATTAAGTTACACAAACACAGTTAAATCAACCTGAAATCCATAGACAAACTGTAGGCTACATTCTAAGTCTATTTTAATATCTTTTTTTTCCACCACTTCATGTACCTCATACTTGTTTTTTTTTTATTTTGCCACATTTTTGGTGGACCTCTCAACTTCTTTGAAACTCCCCTTTCACAAAAAACAATTAAGGAAGAATTTGTGTTTGCGCGTCCTCGGGTGAGATTAACCTGAGGTGTGAAGCGATATGAACCCGTAACAGCATCATGCTTGATTTTAATATATACCTTATAGAGAAGCAATTTTCTCAACTTGTTTAGTTTATGGTACAAGCTAACCTAAGAAATCAGTGCAAAAATAAACTTGTCAGGACGGATGCTGTTGTGTGTTTTTTTTTTTTTTTTGGTAGCAGCTCCAATAGAAAAGAGGCTGATGGTTCCAAGCCCACAGAGAGGAGGGAATTTCTTCCAGCCAATCGTGAACAGAGATTTTTTGGGTGCTTTCCAGTGGTAAAGTGTTCCCAGATTGACAGCAAGAGGGATTTTACTGTTGATGTTTTACAATCGTGTGTGTGCAAAGTGGATTTTCTGCGTTACCGTGTACATGCCAAAGGTTTAATATAAATGTATGCATTATCTGCATGCATCCATGAATGCAAGCATGCGCTACTGCCAAGCTATAGGTTTGTTAGTTTAATTTTTTTCAAGCATTCTGCCGTCTGCACATGCCAGCGCTGGGTGTGGTTGTCCCTTCACCCTGAGATGACATGAAGGCAAATTCAACAGGTTTAGTCACACTGCAGGCGGAGGAACACGCTGGGACCTGTCCTCCCACTGGTTCTGCTGGGTGTGTGTAAAAAGGCAGACACACCCCACTTTCCCTTTCTTTGACAGTTTATTGCGTACATACACTCTCACCCTCAGGCACTCTCACTCATACAGACTCATCGGTCCAGCTCACGATCATTTTAGAGGAAATCAACCTAACTATTTGCTTGCCGAGTGCAGTGCTCTGTGATTATCCTCAGCTACTTTGGTTTTATTTCAAACAGATGTAATGAGACTGACTGCGGGAAAGGATGCTGTTGGTATGAAGTCCCATGAGGACACATCGTTCCCTGTGAAGATCCAGGGAGCAGGAGTAGAGCCATTTGAGCTGCAGGTACAAAACCTCATCTCAGTTCCCTTTTTAGTCAACCTTTTTTACCCATTAAGATGGAAACTAACACTTTTACATGGATTATTTTAATAGATTACTGATTTACTGATTTTCTAATATAATAGACAGGTTTATAATCTGCAATTGTTGGTATTACTTGCGGTGTTCTACCATGTGTCTTTGTAGGTCCATGGATTTTGGCTTGTACAAGATGCAGTAATGACTCTGCTTTCGAGGGATGAGGTGTGTCCACGGTCAAACTTGTCGCTGGCACTAGCTGGTACGACTCTGGACCCCCTCGCAGAACTGCAAAGCCTCAAGGGGCTAAAACCAGGAGCTATCCTTCGCCTAGTGGAAGGTAGGCCTATGTCTTTTTGAGTCTTCTCTTTAAGTTCAGCTTTATGTCCAATCAAAATTCTTTGCTTGCTTTTCTTTAGAAACTCTGATGTTATTCCTGAAATGTTATTTATTGGTGCTCCCCAACCAAAAAAAAATCTTTTGCATGCATTTTTACAGCATAGCTAATGACTACTTTCTACAGAAATATCTCAAGATCTGTTTTCTTGAACAGATAGATGTTATTAGCCCATCTACAGCTCCACACATCTTAAGAATTTTCTCATGACATTGGCCAAGCCACGTCAGTAAAATGTGTGTGAAATACTATGTGTGTGTAAAATAATGAGTTTTGACACAGTTGTTAGAACTTTTAGGCAATACTGAGTTCTGTAATGCATTAAGTTGTTGTCTGGCCTTTTAACAATATAGTTTTTACTCTCTTACATGACCACATACCTGCCTACATATCCCGGTCATTTATGGTTTAATGATTAATTATAGAATTAAAATATCAGAATGATCCTCTCAGTTTCTTTCTCACCTTTTTCCATGCACACACAATTAAGTCTCTTTTACCTTAATGCAAACTGACTCACCTTTTCTGAGTCATCATATCAAGGCTTAGTTGCAGAGATTACAAGTTTGTGCCAACTATAAATCTACATGTCTTTGTCATGTCATGTCTCTCACCAGCTAGTTGTTTTAAATATTGAAGTGCATTGATTACTATGTACAGTATATATCCTGTCAATATTTGTGTCTGAGAATATGCATCATTAATAATTGGTTCTCATTGTGCTTTAAAATTCAAAATATAAATTTAATATGTGAATGTTAAGGAGATCATGACATCCTAAAGGAGAGTATTTATTCTGTGCATTCTGACTGTTTAAAGAGTGTCCACAGGGCACCTGGATAGCCCTCCCACCCCTTTCATGTCTTCAGCTGTCCTGTCAAAAATAAAGGCAGAAAATGCCTTTGAATGCCGTGAATACACTCTTGAAAAAAAAAAGTGTCCCCAGTTTCATAACGGTCAGTGTAACCTTCATAATATCACCTTCCATCTTTCCAGAACCCTACACCGCCCACTCAGCTAGGCTCCATCTGGCTCGTGTGCTGGAGCTGCTGAGAGTGTCTGGACCTCAGGATGCACTGAAAGAAGGATGCTCACCAAGCATACTGGAGACACTCACACATACACACACACCAGGTGTGTATATATATATATATATACACACAGACACACACAAGGTAATACAAAGATGCAAAATTAACAATCATACTGAAAATCTCCCTTTATTACAGGTGGTGCAGACTCCGGCTTACCGAATGGAAAGAGCCTGAAACGCTCATTAAGCAACACAAAAACAGAAACAACCAATCAGGATGGAGCGCCACCTGAGTACCTCCTTCCTGGTTCCTCAGAGAGACCACTCATGGCCCTGCTACCACACAGCTCCCAACCAGAGGTACATTTATTAGATCCTGTTTCACACTGGGCCAGCCTTGATACAGACAGACACAATGACCCTCTGTGACTTTATATCCGTCTCATCAGGCACTCCGCTACCTGAGGGACTTGTCTCTCAGCTGTTGGAACCCGGCTCCAGGACACAGGAAGCTGCAGGGAGACTTCCTCTATATCACTGTAGTGACAATGGAGGGACGACGTTTTGACATCACATCCTGTCCTAAAGGTTTCTTCATCAATAGGTAAAGAAATAACTACATGATGTTAACAATTTTTTTTATCTATGGTTGCAATGATTTATAGTCTTAAAAACTACCAAAGGCTATTAATGTACCTATAGTTGTTTTATTTCCATTCTAAATTGAACTTTGTGGAACTTTAACTAGACAAATGTTTCATCTAAATTATGAATTATTTTCTCTTCCCCCTTCTGCACCTCAGGTCTACAGAAGAAATGTTTGATCCTCGTCCTGCACAGTCTTCCACGGTCTGTCATAGTTTGACTGACCTGCTCTGTCACATCAGCCCGGCCTTCAAACAAACTTTGACCACCCTCAAAAACAGGTAACATTACTATACGTATGCATAAAGGAAGCATGAGAACAGTGGGGTTTGAGGTGAATATTCCACATTCAAATAATTAAACAATCATAATAACTGCTATTGTGAACTGTTGCATTTCTTCCTTTAGGTCTCAGTTGCCTCCAGTAGAGGTGATGCCCACTCCTTACCACACCCTGAGCTGGCTCGGGCCTCCCTGTGCCTCTCGCACTCACAAAAACACCTTCAGCAGACTGGGAGTGGATGAACAGTCAGCAACAGAGGTTCTTTACACCACAGCATCATTGGTGCTATTTATTGAGTAGTGTGCTGCTGGCAGGGATATTAAGTGTGACTGTGTGTTTTATATGTTAATTTCTTTTTTTAAAGCCAAAGATTATTATTATTATTATAATTATTATTGTTATCTTTTATACTGTCTTCTTTCTCTCTATACTGTATTTTGCTGAAAACTGCTGCTACCGATTTCCTTGCAGGAGTCATCCCAAAAGGATTAATAAAGACAAGTCTAAGTCTAAGTCTTTTATGTGTAGGCTCCAGACTGGAATGAGGAGTTACAAGCTGCTAGAGATCTTCCACAAGGCAGTCTGGAGGAGAGGCTGCAGAGAGACAGAGCTCTGCTCCAGGTAACCAATAAAGGCTGTCATTTAGCTCAAAGCAACAGCATGACAGTTCAGGACTGTTAGTACCTATTGTTTGTTCGCTCAACATCTCCTCCTCTCACCTTCATTTGTACCGGTTTCCTTTTCAGGTGAACAGTGCATTTGTTAGGGCTGTGAAGCAGGGGGCGGAGACTGTCGTAGACAGCTTTATGGAGCCAGTGAATGGAAACCCTGAGGACCCAGCTTTTCTGTGGGGCGGCCTGTTCATGAGCCAGGGCGCAGCAAACGCAATGTTTGGTGGGGACAGGGGTCGCAGGTGAGAG